>JAUYWV010022009.1:0-16929 GCA_032274565.1 Nematoplana nigrocapitula
GCAGGGTTGAGGGGGTCACTCATGCAAAATTTCGGGTCGCTGGCACCAACGGTCTGGCCGCTCACCCGGAACACACATACAGACACCTTATATATAAGATATAAAGACAACTAGTGTTTGAACATTTTTATAACTGCTGAAGTGAAAAATGTCTAAAAAAGCATGTTAAGTTTTAACACTATTACTACTTAAACTTTCCATAGGAATGGGAGTAGTAAATCACGTAACTTTTGTATCTTCATTTTTAAAATGACCGTGCTTTTTCAGTCTTATACAATCTCGTTGATATGACATTTCCTCATTTTAAAGCTTGATCATTATAATTATGCAGTAACGTGTACTTCTGGTCATACTCAGACAATTAGCATAAAATAATCATAAGTTAAGGTTGATTAAAAGAAACCGCCACATTATTTATACTACTTAAATATCACGATTTATTTTAAAAAGTGGAGACAGTTCATCAGATGGCAACTTGCAGGTCATATTCTTCGTATGCCAACAGGATAGAGCAGCACAAATGGCTATGTCCGAATACGCCACAAAGCTAAGGGGAGCAAAGAAATTCAGAGGAAGAAATAGAACCTACATGTCAAACACCTTCAATAAAATTGTTCTCAATAATTTACCAAACAATGCTCTTTGTATGTCAGATCATATAAATTGCTATACCATCAGCAATGTTCCCATTCACAATTACGATCAAATGGAAACAAGGAATGGTGTGAAATTCTTAAAAGCTATAGCCAACAACAGAGAAGATTGGAAAAAGTTTGGCAGATCGGACCAACCCTAGCGAATGACTCAGCGAAGGCATAAAATGTAAACGCGAACAGTCCGTCTCGTCAAGTCAAGTAAAAAGATTATGACAAAATAAATGATAAACTACGTTAGGAGAGTTAAAAATAGTGTACAAACATATAAACTTCGACTGTCTTGTCGTGTAAAATATCTTTATGGATATATTTTGATCAGATAATATTATTACATTTAGACATTTTATTGCACACAAAATTTGGCGTCATTAGCAACGGCGCGTTTTTTAACAATCTGCGCAGCTGTTTTTCATTGCATAAAATTTTGAATATAACTTTTAGTGTTATTTGTTTTTATTTCGATATTATATACAGTAAAATCATTATATAAAGGTAATACATTATGTGTAAAAATTTTACATTTTAAAAATTATCAACTAGTATTGTAGTACTAGTACTACTAAGTAATACTAAAAGTAATAGTATTACATATTGTCTTGTGACATAGTGAAGTAGGTTCGGATAATTCTATAATCTTTCCAGAAGTCAGCACATGTCATATTGTGAATGGAGTTAACCATTATTTTCTTTTTGTTTATATAACTATAAAAATCATCTAAATAATGCATTTGCATAGAAAATAACTCTAACTCTAAGCTAATGCATTATATTCACCAACCATATATTGACACACTAACCATATACTAAGCATTTACCTAAAGTCTAAACCATTACAGGTTATAGTTACAATTCCAACAAACTGAAATTCAAAAAGTCAAATTTATATCAACAATTATACATTTCCAAAAAATATAAATAAAAGTAAAAAATATAGTCAATAATAATTATCACTTAAAAATAATATTACAACACTTTTGTTTAAATATATAAACTAATATAACTATAATAATATTGATCCAAAGTCATATATTTGGCTATATAGTTAGTTATATAATTGGTATATATAATATATCATAAGTTTTTCAAATTCTTACGATATTTTACTGACACATTTTCCAAAAAATTATCATATATTTTTCAAAAATATTTTCACATAAATCAAGTAAATACATTAAAAATTACCTGTAAAAATTACTTTTATAAGAAAAAATAGTAAATATTATCTTGAAAACATATATACTATATATTTTTATTTGAGTATTAACCTTCATATGATACATTTATAAAACTTGATTTTTGGTCACTTTTTCTGGTAGTTTTTCCATATTATAAAATAATTTCTAAGGTAATATTCACTATTTTTCTCTATATAATAATATTTTTAAGATAATTTAAAATATTTTTTTACTTGATTTATATAAAAACATTTTTTGAGAATATATATAACAATTTTTTAGAAAATAAATTGCTAAATATATTTCTAAATATATTACTTAATATGTGCAATAGTTTACTATAAGAAAAATATACATTTTTACTTTTTGATAGTCCTTTATTTTTTTAATTTAGTAAAGATAAAATATATCAATAAAAAACATGTTTATAAATTTTATTATATTACTTATCATGGCCTAATGTATTTTTACTGTAAAAATTTTTTAAAAAATTTTAAAAAAATTCAATACTATTTTACTTTTACTTTGTTATGCAATAATATTATTATTTTGTATCATTTTATAATTTATACTTTAATTTTATACTATAAAAGACAGTTTAGTATAGACTAAATTAATGATCCATAAAAATATTCAATATGACAATTTAGACATATAGTATACTGTAGATTGTAGCTTAGTATCATGTAGCCTTCTTAAATAGTTCTAATTAAATCAATTTTATTTTAATCTATATAAAGGAAGATTACTGTTGTTTTTTAAATGAATAATATTCATTTCAATTTCATTCTAAGATGGTTAAAGAAGATTTACTAGAAAACCTCAAAGAATTTGAAAAGTATTTAGAAAGATTTGAAGCTGAACGAGATAAAGTTATCTATAAGGAAAGTTTAAACAAAGCACTGGTCTATATAAAAAGAACAATCAAAAAGGTAATTATGTTTAGCCAATTCATAGACTTAACAAATTTCATGCTCTATTACTTTCTCTTCGTTTTTCTTGTTTGTCAGTTTCAAGTTGAGAAAGAATTGGAGAAGAAGAAAGAAGAAGCTGAAACTACACTAAGGTAAGAAATTTTAGAATTGTTCAGTTTAAGAGTTCCAAATATGGGAACTCTTGAAGGTACATTGTGAGACACAGAAATGCACATATGTTTATCACACCCATCCAAACTACAGAGTCCAACCCAGATTAGGTGGTCTCTAATGGGTTATATATGGGGGTGTAGCACATTGCTGTTGGTTGTCTAGCACTAACCTATATCAACCAGCAAACTGATAAGAGAATCAGATCCTGACAGTGCTACAACAAATACTGATAAACTATTGTCACTGACTGAAGAGAAGCGAATTATAGGAAACACTTGACGGTTCACTGTGAAAAAGTCAATCTTTTTAAAGATATCATTTTATTATGAATTATCAGGACAATTTAAATAACTAGGCAACGGTTTAAATATTTGTTATTGTAACAGCAGTAGATCCAAATTGTTGCCTGCGTATCTTATCTAAATTTGGTTATCATTATATATATCCTGCAGATTCAAATTTAGATAAGAAATGTATGCTAAATAACATATCAAGCCATATAATCAACAAAACATCTTCACAAGGTTCACCACATCTCCCCTTCAACGACAGAAGCCGAATCTTTTGGGTTGATGTTTTATGCATGCAAATGCCGAGCCACTGGAGGTGTCTGATTTATAGGTTGCGATGTATCTGTTTGAGGCTCATCTCAATTTTCCTCCGGGATTTCTGTTTGTAAGAGTTCCCCTTCAGTTTCTACATATATGGTTCTTCTTTATTGGAGATTTGATTGTTCCTTGCCAGTGTAATGCCATTGTTATCCAATATCCACAACGTATTAGTTCATCTTGTCATAAGGTACATTGCCAGTTTTGTATATGAATTATTTGTATATGGTTTGAACCATACATCTTCACCTTGAGAATATCGAGAAACTATAGGAATTCTTAGTTTACTGCCAAACACAAGCTCCGCAGGAGATTTTCCTTTTTTGCAGTAATAATAATAATAATAATAATAAATAAATTTATCCACGGTCATCTGCATAAAAGTAAAACCTTTAGCAAATAAGCATAAAAATCTATATGCAATTGATTTGCTCTGTACGAACATAGAGCTCTATTTACTGTATGTGCCGCGCGTTCTGCAGCACCATTCACTTTTGGAAAATATACTGGAGATTCCATTTTTGAATGCCTTGACTTTGTGACCATTTGTTTAGTTCATATGACGTAAATTCTTGGGCATTATCAGAAAAAAGTAATTCGGGAATTCCAAATCGGGTAAAAACGTTTCGTAAACATTTCATAACACTTTCAGAATTTCTGTTCTTAACAGGAAATGCTTCAATCCATACTGTTCCAGGCTTCGCTTTTAATGTACGCCCAATCAATATGGAGCCTCTGGAAAGGAGTTACTTTAGGCCAACAATTAACCGTTTTATTGGATTGTGGTGTCAGCTGTTTACAGCTTCTGCAAAGATTGACCATTCTTTCAATATCTCCATCTATTGATGGCCACCATGATGATAATTTGTTTCGATTTATAGTTGTCAGAATGTCTGAATGATTACTGTTGTGACACAGTTCAAAGACTTCTTGCCTAAAGCGTGGTGGAATAAATAGACGTTCACTTTTGTATACTATTCCATTCTCGATAGTCAGTGAATTCGAAACTTTATTAAACGGCCTTTCCACTTCTATCATTCTAGTCCAGTTGCCGCTTCGTATTCTTTGCATAATTTGTGCGAATACTTGGTTGTTCGAAAGTTCAAATTTTAGCCTGTTGTTGTCTAGTACGTTTCTTTCGAATGCAATGGATTGAATTGCTTGCAGGACATTGTCATCCTGTCTATCCATGTTTTCTTCGAATTTCAATCTAGATAAAGCATCAGCATGGGTCATGTTGACTATTGAGTGATTATTCTCAATACAATCTCTACCAAGCAGCCCAAAACACCAGGAAGTACGGAACATCTTATACTGTATGTGTATGCCCAAGATGGTATACCTTACGCCTCCAAATATTCGGAACCCACTCCATAGAGCCATATCTACCTAATCTGGATCCCATAAACGTATTGGAGTTGGTCAAAAGGGCTGTGGACCGATTGGTTCTCCATATGACCTTACGGTCAAGTGATGTCGAATAAACAAACAAACTAGGTTCAGTGTAGGACCCAGAGCAGCACCGACATAACCCAATTCACACCCACCATAATTAACCACCAACAGTCCCAAGCCAGTCTAGGTCTATCATGTGTTAATTGATGACCATTCTAGTGTTGCTACAACCAAAATTGAGAAAAAATTAGCAGGCAATAAAAATCGCAGGACAAAAAATAGTATAGAAAATACTGTTTGCCGTAGGAACGAGAGACAATTTGAGCAATTTTTTAGTCTAGCATTAAGTTTAACATTTCCTGGAACAATCCCCCATCATTATCTTTGGAATGAAAACTTTTAGAAACTTCCATTGCGTGTGACGTCCACCTAATCTCTGCCTCCACTGTGGTGTTGGATGACTGCTCTCAAAAAGTTACAGCAACGTCTGCTATTAGTGCCAGCTCAGGAAGTGATAACTCTGACATCACTATTATCTTCAGCTTGTTGTCGAATTCGAGTGCGGGCTATTGAAGGTATTCGCCATGGAGTGAAAAATATTAAAGTAGGAGTTGGAAAGAGCCGAACCTTAATCATCGACTAATGCCAGACTGCTTGCTCTCTTCAGTGGCTCGTACTCGGCAGGCAGTCCTCTTGGAAGCCAGCGGACGACCTCGTAGAGTAGAGCTGATCTTGCGTGTAGGTACATGGTTCGACCAATGGTGATATTCGCGATGTCCACGTTTACTTCGAGGGTTTCGAACTATAGTACTGTGTTTTCATAGAAAAATACTGTAATTTTCAGAGCAACGTGTTTCAGCACATTCTTTCTCTGCCATTGCGTTAAACAATAAGTAAGAAACAAGAACATGGACCGCCGAACCAGGGAGGTAGAAATTTCAGAGAAAGGGTCCTTCCCAATCAAGATGGGCCCCTATCCAGGCAGGATCATTTTCCTGTCTAAGCCGGGCTCTTATCCAAGCAGGGCCCTTTGCCACCCAAGGTGGGCCCCAGTAAAGAAGAGATGGGGCCTTTCTCCTGAGAGATTGCGACTTTAGAAAGAAGGGAGTGGCACTTTTCCCTATTCTTTCAAAGAGGGTGTCGTTTTTCATTGTCATAACTTTTGAGTAAAGGTTGGATACATCCAATTGGGCCCCTTTCCTGCCTATACACAGGTTTTGGGATTCCTATCTACCTATACACAGCTGTGGGCCCATACCTACCTATACACAGCTGTGGGGCCCCTAATTACCTAACTACAATTGTACACATCTGTACAAATCTGTTTCGCCGGGGACAAACCAGTTTAGATTATTTTTTTGCTCTCTAAAATCTTATATATTTCAAATAGAGTGAAGCCTCGGTTAATCCGAAAACTTTGCAACCGGAACAAATTTTTCTGGGAAGGGATTTCAGCAAAGCACTTTGTTATAATATTCATATTTATTGCTTATATTTATATCTTAATCAGAGTGCCGTAACAAAGGCTACACTCTATCGGATCACTTCGTTAATCAATACTCTAAGTTTATTAAAAATTTGAAAGTTTTGGCGGTCCATAATCGTCAACCTCCACAATGGAGATGGAACTAATGATGATTGATTGATTCCTATTACTACTTGTTATTAATCGTTCAACAATCTCTTGTCTAAAATGTATGTGATGTTCAATGTAGAATAAAGCCATATTTTTATTAACTAAACAGTTATTTTCACTATAATTTATTCTACATTGTTACCTACTCGACTAACTATTGATCTTAACTCTCCAACATCTGCCTAGGGAAAGGTCAAGGAATGGATACACTGGATACGTACATTCACAAATTTCATAAATTGTATTGACAACTGCGGAGAAGAGACAACAAACAAATTACAAATACTCACTAATTATAATTCTCCTGAAAATTTTGAACACATTGAAGATTGTGAAAATGATCAAGATGCGATCAAAATCTTGCAGGAGTTATACGTAAGAACTCCAAACGAAACATTTGGGAGACGTCTCCTAGCGACAAGAAAACAACAATCTGGTGAAACATTGAATCAGTCTCACGCTATCTAATGACTGAAATATTAAAGCAGTATCAGCTGAGCAAAATAAAGACAAGCTTATCCTTGATTGATTCATAAATGGTTTATCATCTTGTTTCATAAGACAACGTTTACTTGAAAATAGCAAACTAGATTTGAAAATGGCCTTTGGTCAAGCTATTTCACTAGACTTAGCTTAGAAGAATGTCAGTGTTTACACTGAAAACAATACTTATGTTGTCAGTATGAACAACAACGAAGATAATTATATTACATTTTGTAGTGTTTTATCAAGTTAAGCTTTCTCTATTTGCTAATAGACTGTATGGAAGTTACAAATGCGCTCTGTGATATCTGGCATACAAATGGGAATGGTGGCTTGTTGGCCTCCAGTAGTATATTAATACACAATTAGATGATATTCAAGTACCAGAGAAATAGTGATTTATTAGTCCGGAAAATTCATTAAACCGGACTTGTTTTCCGGGAACCAAAGTGTCCGGGTTTAATTAGAGGCTTCACTTTTAAACAGATACTTGTAGCTCATGTTTTCATATCGATTATTTTTAGTAAAGAAACCATATAGTGACTAATTTGAATTTTTTTCACAATAAAGGTAATAATTCATAATCAGGAAAGAGAGAATGCAGATGACCTTGAATTTGATTTTTAATCGAATAAAACCAACGTTTCACATATTGTATACTATATCGTACAACAAAACGATCGCACAATTTCAGTAGATTTTCTTCTACAAAAGGAGCATATCTATTAAACTTTCAACAAAGGTAATATACTGTATAATAAATAACAAAGCATGATTCGCATGTTCTGGCAAATCGTTTGGGTATGGCATACGTTCAAAATTCGTCAGTAATCAGTTGTTTAACTTCTATGAATCGATGACAATTTAGCCCACAACATTGGGTTTGTGCATGATCAAGTGTTGATTAGATAAACACGAAAAGTACATATATTACACATATAAATAGAACAGGAATAATGCATTACAGAAACCAATAGATAGTCAATCTCATACTCGGGGAGTGCATGTCCACTTAACAATGTGGTGATAATATAGTAAGTTCAATACACAGCGAGGGTGCCTGAAAAGTCCCGCATCATGGGAAAACAGTAAACATATTAATCAATAATAATCATCAAATTCATTTCGAATTATAACTGGTGCATACAGTTACTCGATATGATATGCGTAATTAGTAAGAGTTTGCCTGCTTCAAGTTCACCCAGAGTCCGAACCCCTTCACTGTCGGAAGAAAGTTTTGCGGGTAAGATAGAGTTACGTAAGTAGATGAAGGACTTAATAACGTTTTACCATGTCCGAACCGAAGCGTTTAGAATATGGAACATTTTTCGGATCAAAAACGGTGAAAAATGGTTAAAATTTCTTTCGCCATAGCCCATCATGGGGCCGTAAGCTTCTTCTCCCATATTGAATCCATAAGAGAAGAATATAGGCTAAATCAGTTCGTGTGGGGCGCCACTCCGCTCAAAAAGATAAATTACTACTCGTTAACTGTAGACCACTTGAAAATTTCGGAACAGAACGTTCCGCTACCCCGGGGAGCGTATTTCAGGACTTCAATTTGGATATTGTAAATTTTTAATTTGATTTATTCATTTGGTTAACTCATTTACCGGACAAATTAAAGCTTAGTGCAAACAATTTGATGTTTAATGCGCACAAATTATTTTTTATCAGGATGAATCAAATAATTCGACCAAATTCTTGTGTGACTGTATGGCTATATATTCTTTCATTCACGCCGTAGCCGCTACTTTGAACGCAAGCATGGAGTTTTCAACAAAGAGCTGTGCCACAACATTCCTGGAACAAATCATGGGTGCATCACTCTTAGCAACGAAAAATAATAATCAGTCTAGTAAAAATAACTTTAATCGCGTTCGACACCATTATGCAATATTCATTCAGCTTCATGATTTGGAGTATTGACTGAAGCATTAATAATATGGTGCTTTGAGACTTTTCTCAAAACTTCCTGAGTTTGTTTTTCAGAATTTTATGATACCGTTAGTTAGTCATAATATTATGGTGTGTAAATGTACGGTAATGTACATTAATGTCACTATTTAACTGTTCATACTACATGTTTCAGTAAACAGTTTCATATGAGAGTCCGGCCTACTTTTTGAATTAAATTATTCGTTTTCCGTGAATATTAGTTTGCTTGCATTAAAATCAAATTACTTGAGCTAACATTCAACGTATTATTTGAATCTGCTTAACTCTACAAAATTCACCCCAAAGGATTTACGGATGGGGGTGATTCGTGCTCAAGTGAACTAGAGTTAAATAGGCTCTTACTACTTGTCCGTTCGGTGAATACTGTTCAGCGGTTTGTTTACATAAGTTATAAGATATTTCGACGCGGAATCGTTCGACAATTTTTGTTATCACTATTTCATCTTTTAAATATTTTCAATATTGTCATTTTAAATAAATATTCTGCGTAAAAAATTGATTTTTTACTAATCTTTCGAGCGTTTTTTCTTTTGATGTGTGCCAATTGAGACACCTTGTATATCAAACTAGGAGTCCTATTTTGTGCCGTCAAGATTGCAAAGTATTTCTGTCCATGCTAACTATATTGTATACTGTATATATATGGAATGCCAGTAGTTACTTATTTTATGGACACATGTTCATAAAAAGCGCTATATCATCTGCAGTAAAATCACCTCTTCCAAAAACAAAGTAGCAGGCCATGCCACCAGTAAACCAGGCATCGTGTCGAATCCCTGGATAGCCTCCGATATAAAGTTTGTTGAATAATTTCGGATCCAACGCTATTGATCCTGGATTTAGGGTAAGCTGGCCGTTGACAAACATTTTCACTTTTCGATCAGCCGTGTTGTACGAAAACGCAACGTGGTACCATGTTGACTTTTGGTAGACGGGGGATGTTTTATACACTTGATAGCCCCCATTAGAATCGACAAAATTCATAACCAATTCTCGAGAAAGTGGTTGTAACCAGACATGTGTCCCCACAGCTCCATCAAAAAATTCAGTGACTATCGCACCACCTGCGGACTGCGACATCAGCCACATTCCAATAGTAAAACCAGTATTCAGTAAATTCAGTGAGTCCAAACTTTGCAGTCGAATATAAGACTCACTGGGCTCATCAAACCTCGCATTGTACACTGAACCTCCGACACGAGTCTCGTTCCACACAATGTTGAACGCGTCGCCGTCAAAGCTTGCGCCGCCTGTCCCAACGTTCTTCGCTTTTCTTTTACTATCCAACTGGAGAATAATGACCGGTTTCTCGACACTGACAGCGGAGGAACTTCCAGCTTCGAAAGCGATGTCGTCTTCAAGAAGGAAACAGAATAATGATGTTCTAGTAATTAGACAGTTATCATTAGCCTTTTTAGCCGTGTAGCTGAAATATTTGCCAGAATTCACATTTGTGTGAGAAGCGCATTCTATTGCTGACCGAACGGTGAAAACAAGATCTACTAATTTTGGGGGTATCTTCTTCCCAAGCGTGATATGGTAGTTTGTGGTAAGACATGAGATGCTGCTCCAACACCAACAGATCAGCGAAACTAGTAACAATAGTTGACCAGAACGAGACATTTCTTGGGGAATATCGTAATTTTGTTGACGTTTCCTTTCCTATAATGTCGCTTGTACAGTAGTACCTCTCTGCAAACAGATTTAGTAACTCAAGTCCAAAATATTCTA
The DNA here is from genome assembly GCA_032274565.1 of Nematoplana nigrocapitula. Lineage (NCBI taxonomy): Eukaryota > Metazoa > Platyhelminthes > Proseriata > Nematoplanidae > Nematoplana > Nematoplana nigrocapitula. Next base: position 10,732 of record JAUYWV010022009.1, read on the forward strand.
CAGACTAATGCAGTTATATAATACAACTACAACGAGTCAACTGCAACATTGCTGTGAGATCCAATCGTGTTACCTTATTTGTCTGATGGCCAGAAATGAATCCAACAGCACCTCAGATGCACGCAATACTTACCATGGCAACCTCCGATGAATAGTATGTATCCTATGGTTATACAATTATTTGCAGTTTATAAATATTCAATGAGCAATTTTCATTTTACCCTCCCATCCTATGGCTAATACACTGGATATGAAGTATAAAGCAAAAGATTTTATCTACAAATGCAACGACTGTGACTGCATTCTCCATTAACATATAGGCCTACTGTATATACTGTATATAGACAAATGCTAGTATTACCATGGCAGCGGGTGCAACGATTATGTTTGCATTCCCCATAAACTGACTACTCTAGACAACTGCAGTTATTACCATGGCAGCGGGGAAACCATATATCTGCATTACTGTATATAAACCTAATTGAATGGAATGTTTATTAAATTGATATTGTTGTGGGGAAGAGTTGATTGATATGGTGTTTGGTATGGAGAGAATTGAGCTTTTTCAAAATGCTTATTGCTTGATTCATGCGCCCAGCGTCGTCTTTAGACGACATTAATTTTCAGGCGAAGAGAATGTTAACAATTTAAAATTGGAATGTGATTCATACTGAAGTCGACTTGTCTTCGCATCTCGCATACAAATGAAAAAAATCATAGGCCTACTTGATTTCTGCCGGACATGTGGATTTGGAAACACGAAGAAAACCATGGCTACGGGCTATTTAGAAGGAGAGGAAAACTATCGTCAGGCTCACCAGAGAAAAGGCAATTGAGTCTGACAAAGTCTTGTTATATTTTAACAAAACTGAATATGGTTGATATACCAAAAAGGTCGGTCACGACCGAGTTTCGATCTAGTCAAAGTTCAGAGTTGACACGAAACGAAAATTCTGGATGCTACACTTTCAATATTATACAAAAATATTATATATCATTACATGTTGAAAAAACCCGCAGGTAAACAGAAAAGAAATCGCATATGGCAGGAATTTGCCAAAAAAATCACAGAGAGATTAAAATTGCACACTGTAGCAACACTGCCATTTCCCTCATATTGTTAATTCCTTTTCTCCAATTTTAGTTTTAATCGATCTATCCAAATATCTCCTTCGTCCTCTCCTTCCATTCACTCACACCTGTGCATCTACTGTAGTGAAGACCAAGCTGTCACCACCTCTTCTCTTACAATGAGGATACTTCCTCAACAAGATTTTCAGTAGTATCTAAAAAAAATCTGGTCCGCTTATCCGTGCCCCGTCATTCTAGTGTAGGTCTGTTTTTATTACTAATACTGCAGTAACAACAGATCACTCTATTATCCGATATCTTCAACGTGTCCATAGACTTTAGTCTTCATTTGTGGTAGATAACAGAGATTTCACATCTATTCGTAGTGAAGTTAGAATTTATCAGTACAATGCAGTGTTAATGAATGGTTTGGTTTTATATTTGATTGACAGACAATCACAGATTCTAAAACTACCGTATTCATATATATGGTGTTGTAACTACTGTACACTGTTTTAAGTACCTGCGGCGTACTGATATGTCATCCTGCCAAGTTCGCATGGGTCTTCCTTGATATCTTCTACCTTCTTCCTTGGATGAGAGCTTTTGTCATTGCATCCCGTCTAACCCGGTGTTCAAAGAATCCTTTCAGGTTTGATACCATCCTATAGTGGTTTGCGATCTAAGTCATCGTACGTGTTAGAGAGCTCCAAGCTAGCCAATTTAAGAGAATTAACAGAGTGATTGAAACTTCCAGTGAAATGGGGTCTATCAACAACAACGGCCGGAAAATCAATAAAACAAAATGATTCTTCTTCTTCTGACGTCATAGTCTTTGAGCCCGTGGACGCACACTTCACCTTGCCGCGATTCTGGAAGCTTCACCAGCCAACAGACCAGTCCAGTCACATACAGTGCATCGTTAATCCAAGTTTGTGAGGGTCTCTACCTATTTGCCTTTGACTAGGTGTCTGTCTCTGCATCACTGCTATGTGAAGGCTAGCTCCAACTCGGGATGCCTGCTAACATAACCAAAGCATCTAAGCTTTCGCTACGCTCCATGCCTATGGTCAACAGTGGCTTCATATGTCCCACCTTTGCTTTGACTTGTTCGAGTACCGAAATGTTCGTTCGTCGATCAGTGTAGTTAATACCTCTGTAGTAAGCGTCTGTAGCAGTGCAGCTCAAAAGTGGTTATTGTCTGGGAGATTTCCTCGTTGTAGTTCCTGGTGTCTGATCCATAGAGAGCCACCGATATCACAATCGAACTAAGCAACCTGAGCTTGATTATGAAGCTGGTGTTAGTCTTCCAGATGTTTTCAAGATTAGCTAATCATGTCATGGCTTGTCCATCTCTGCTTCTGACATATTCTAGGCGGCTTTTGTCTGTATCTTTAATAAGGGCGCCCAGATATTTGAATGTCTGGACTTGTTCGAGTTCTTTCCCATCCGTAGTCATCTTTGTTTTGCTCTTCTCAGTGCTGATTTCCATACATCTAGATCTAAAGACTAAACTTAGGGTTCGATGCATAGAAAGACGTATTAATTTGAACTTTATCCTTTTAACTTTATTTTATTTTATTTTTTTCGATATTCTATTATATTTTTCCAAGTAATTATTGGTGTATTTTATTTTTCCGCTATTTATTGTATGATTTATTTAATGTTTCTATCTATTTTATTGTATTACTCATTTTATTTTATTTTTTACTCTATTTATTGTATTATTTTAATTTGTTACTCGCTGTAACTGCTGTGTCGGTATATTATATTGATTTTCCGGTCGTTCCTGTTGATTCATGTTAATTCACTTAAATTGCTCTTGGTGCTCTTTGAAAATCATCGCTGAAAATCAATCGTCAACGTATGTACGTTAATTCGGGCGATTTATCAATTCATTCTTGATGATCTTTCATGTCAAAGCCGTCGTCAATCTTTCTCCAGAATTTATCTGTCAATGTCCATCTTTCGCATCCTTGCATTAGCCTGATCTCGTTTTTCATCTTTCAACGGGTGTTCACGTTTAGTTTTTAAAACGTTTTGAAAATGAACACGAAACATAAACTCAAAATATTCCTTGGTTTTGAAAGAATTTTTTGCTGATATTATTTCAGTGTTCAATTAAGTCCCTAAAGCTTTCAGAACCAAGTTTTCATATTAATTTCTTATCTATATAATTTCAATCTCCTGCAGATTCAAAACCTCCTGAGTTTTATAGTTTGTTTTTTTAAATTATAACTGAGAAGAATTGCTGCTTATTTGCAAATTGCACAGGGGGTTATTTATCTTCAACGAGAAAATGCCAGGCATAAAAATGTTAAATGTTAAATAGTTCAACAACTGAATGCAATTTCATTACAATATGTATTTCACAAAAGGAGGATTATGATTCTATTACTTTATTATTTAGTAATTTTCATTATATTTGTATTTGTGAGCTTATAGAAAAAAATATATTTATCTGCAGCAGAGTATTAAAATTATTCGAAACTTTGATAAAGCATTTCATTGATTTTGTAAAGGTTGGTTTAAAGTTTTCAAAACTTCGTCAAAACTTTTATAGGTTTTGAAGAGGTTTTAAAACCTGCGCTGTTCAAAACTCAGTGTATGTTAATTTCTCGTGTAAATAATATTTTTCGTATAGAAGAAATTTTCGTATTTAAATTATTCGTATTTAAAATTTCGTAGTTTAATATTTCGTATTTATTTTTTCGTAATTATTTTTGTAAAGAATTTTACGTGAAGTATTTTTCATAATTAAACATGATAATTTTATTACGAAAATTTCAAAACGAATATTTTCCTTACGAAAAATTTAAACGAAAAATATTTACGAAACCATAAATACGAAAATATAATATACGAATTTTTATTTTATACGAATTTTCACTATATACACTCTCAAAACTTTTTTAAAACCAAACATATGCCCACCCGTTGTCTTGTCTTTCATATCTTATCTTAACTTTACTTATGTACTTGCGGCTTCCCCAACTCTCCTTCCTAATTTCTATTCCGCTGGTTGCTTTTCACTATAAGTATTGCTCTCACATATTTGAATCGATTCGCTTGTTCTAAATCTCTCGATTCATTTCATCAAAATCTTATAAACACACAAATTTATCAAAAGTTTGAATGAGAAATGGATCTTGGCTAGCCTCTATGTTATAGTAGTTTCTTTCCCTCGGACCGCAGGGCGGAGAAGAGTGTGGAACTGCAGAACTTGAAACTGCGCTCAGAATCTGAATTGAGGATGAAAATGGAGGAAATCAAACGGTTGGCCAATAAGAACAAGGCACTTCAGGAGGACATCGTTCTCAATCGGATGAATACTATGAGCATGCTCCAGTTCTTCGAAGACAAAGGCAAATCAGGTAAGTCTCGTTTGAAAAAAGGATAAATGAAGGTTTGATTGAAGTTGAAGACCGTTGTGGTTTCCATACTGTGCTTATAGCAAATATACTCTCAAGATTCCCTCAAATAGTATCGTCTAAACAAGATTGCTTTACAATAATAAAGAATAAAAAAGTTCTCGAAATGATTTGTTACTCATTATGCATGTGTATGAGAATCTGGCATTGAGGATAAAGTCATCTATCACTCTCATAAGACTGAAGAAGTAGCACTCCAGAAGATGGTCAGCTTTATCGCTGTTCCAGTTGGAGAGATTCAAGAAGCTCACTTCATTGCTTCTCCTGATGTCGAATCACTCCATTTCCACACCATGAGAGGACTCGCAGACACTTGCTCTTGACTTTATAGTGTATGTCATTGACAGCCAAAACCGTTCATCCCATATTGATTTATTGGCACTGCTAATTTACATCTGCGTGTTGCAAGTGAAATCTTATTGCACTCTTTACGACTAAATGCTTGTGTACTACATAGAGTTAGGCCAGAAAATAGGTTTAAGGCATTTACATTTATTAGGATTGTTGTTGTTGTAATTCTGGTCGCAGGGCGTGTCAGCGCCCCGACCTCCCAAAAGAAAGAGAGAGAGAGAGATTAAATCAAAATCAAAGGAGAGGGGGATATACATATTAAAAAGAGGAGAGAGATTAAAGAGAAAGAAAAAAGAGAAAAGGACAAGGAAAGACAAGACAGAAGATTGAAAGTGAAAAGAGGAGAGAAAATAGAGAGATAAAGTGAAAGGAGAGAAAGTAGAGACAAAGGGGAGAGAGGAAAAAGATAATATAGGTGAGAAACGAGAAGTGAGGAGAGGGAAAAGAAAGAGAAAGACTATGGAGAAAGAGAAACCATAGAAGTTCCCGGGGGAACGCAGAACCTTGACTGCCGGAGAAGGACACCCCCGCCACGAGAAGCGGCTGCATGGGAGCTGTGAATAGATTTTGAACTGGCAACCGTATATGCATAGCCAGAGTGTAACAGTGTCAGTAGCTCTGCAGATAGAACGTTTTAAAACTTTAGAAACTTCGTAAAAGAGGGGAAACGAGATGGTTGACCAGAAAGCAGCGCGAACATCAGAAAGTGTTATGGAAGAACATAATAATAGAGATGAAGAAATGGGGCAAATAATAGAAATCAATATTGGAGAGTAGAAAAGGGGACAAGTACTGGATTGTACAATTCAAAAGAGAAAGAAAATCTAAGATTTGATACATTCAACTGCAGTTTTGTTTAAATAAAATTCATATTTTTGTACTATACTTTGAATTATTTTCTAGGAGAGAAGAGGCTACTCGATTTGAGTCAGGAGTTAGTAAAGGCGCAAGACTTGACCAAGAAGTTCCAACAGTCGATGGAACATTCCTTATCGCACTGTCATGCGGTCGCCAGCGAAGACGTAAGGGGATTGTCAGCGTCGGAAAGAAGTCAGATGCAGGTAAACGACTACGGTTATGTATACTTGCCTTCATTTCCAAGGTCATTAGTTCAAAGCACGACACCTCCTCGTATTCAGTACGTGCGAAGCCGGAAGCTCTCCTACTATTATCAAATATTTGTATCTTAATATTCGGATCATAAATGAGAAGTAAAGGATGATATTTTTTATTTATCATCCTAGGATAATATTTTTTATTTATCAACAGCAAACCCAAAATATAACAAAATGTAATAGAGTAAAGGTCAGAACACAAAATACATTACAATAACGTCACAACACAA
>JAUYWV010022120.1:0-16925 GCA_032274565.1 Nematoplana nigrocapitula
TCCTATAAGTTACATATTATTGTAGCTCTAATTCAGGCGCACATTTCTATCGTTTTACTTTTCCTATCGGTGCTGTAAAACATGTACATGTGCCAGTTTGAAAATCTATCTTTTATACTGTATTAGATTTAAAATCGGAAAAAATTTCTGAACAAGCCTATATATATCAGTTCGCAAGCACATGCATAGTACATAATACTACTTTTTCCAAAAGTAAATAAATATCGTAAAAATGACTGACTGGCCGACGATTACGGTGACAACAAATAATTTGCAGAAGAACTTACATATTTGACTACTGTATATCGTGTACAATAAAACTGTAGTAGGGAACTGTAAGTTTAATTTCGTGGACAAGTAAAAATATTGAAACTTAAAATGATTGCACTTGATGACCAGTTGACGTGGAAAAGTCTTCAAATATATTTCTCAACCTCAAATTGTTTAGAGGCTCTATACATCATTAGAAGAAGAACACTCCACATAACTTTTTTTCGCTTCAATTCTTCCGTAAATATCTCACTTAAATGATATAGATACAATAATAACATAGAGAGAGATTTGACTATTTTTAAAGAATAATAACATTTACAGTACTTAGGAAACTGGAAATTTCTTGAGTCACCTGGAAAATGTTATCATTATAAAAACAGTTGGCAGGAGTTGTTCCTTTGTGTTATTTCCTATGCGCATTGAGAACGTCTATCATATTTTATTTCACTTTGTTTTCTAGCGCATACACTTCTCTACTACATTCCGACACACAAACCTCTGCTCATAATCCTTCGAAGTCATTAACTCCTAGAAAACAACTTTCTTGCGCGGATCTTTTTGATGTCGTTTCGTACATAGATACATGCAATGTTTGAGATAGGTGAAGGGCATTTTGTCTGAAACTAGTTTATTATTATTTGGGATAAGTTTAGACGTAAAAATACATTTGTCATTTATGTAGACGGCCATTCTTTCATCCACAGTCCTTTGAAATATTTGAAATTACAGGACGAAAACGTTTCTGTCTCCTTTAACAATTAATCTTTGCAAACAATTATAAAAACATTATAGAACAATATTTTCAAACAATTATGTGTTTGTCACGAATTGCCTCCTTCTCTAAATTGTAGAGTTCTTCCAGTTGAACCGCATCTAGAGATTGAAAGTCAAATCTGTTTCATTACTACATCTTTCAGTTCATTTTCGTTCATTGATGCCGTTCTTCTTCAAAATTGGCCGACGAAAGATGACCACGAGTTAGACACTTCTCTGCATTTTCTTCGATCTTGTGCCATGTGCTTACACCGTTGTATGTGTGTCCAGTGCTAATTTCTGATGTCATCCTTCTGTTGCACTTTTGCCGCACCCTTCTATCTTCTACCTTCTATAATGCCTTCCGTTACCATCAGCGGCAACGCACCAGCACTTCCTCGGGCTATATGTCCAAAATATTCTAGTTTCAGCTTTGCAACCTTTCTCATTAACTGCCTCTTGACCTGCATCTCTTCCAGGATGGAATCATTCGTTTTGTGTTCTCTCCAGGACATCCATTAAGTCGTCTACAGCATCACATTTCAAAAGCCTCAGCAATCCTGTATTGATTCGATTTCGGTGTTGTTAATCGAAGACATGACAACACGACGAATATGTCAACGTGACTAATCAATTTCAATAGAATTTGAAATTTGAATTATTCTGGCAGAAATACTGTCTCTGCTGCATAAATATGTCTGCCTTCATAATTCATATAGAAATCCTATATTATAGTCTAGTTAAACTTTATTTTATCTTTCCTATATTAAAGCCACGTTTTCCAAATTGTAAAGTTAACTAATCTACGATGTGATTCTCTTTGAAAACTAGACGGAAAAATACATTTATAATTTTGTTAGACATCGAATTGATTGATAGACCACCCGTCTATTTGACATTTTGAAATTTATCAAACTTCAAGTTTCTTCTCTATATTCAATTTTGGTTTATGTATATGGCGCGCGGAATGCCAGCCTGAATCTTGTGCAAAGTTTATAGAGAAGCCCCAATTCGTCGATATATTGACTCCATTTTTTATTCAGAGTCGCGTCACTTTTAATCAAATATGGCGACTGGTTTTGTTGCCTGTTTCCATCCAGAGGAAGCTCTTTGTAAATTGGTGGAACAACCTGCCATAGTAAGATGTAAAAATTGAGACAAAAGAAAACCCTGCGGGGCGAAATATAGACCCCCTCGTGCCTCTATCTACACTCTACATAAAGGCGCATACGTGACAGGCATTCTCAGCGCAACCGTTGCCCTTTACTTCATTTATCTTCTTTCATTTGCTATTTTAATTATAGAAAAATCTTTAATGAAACCTGGTTAGGCTTTGATTAACTGAATTATAGATGACGAAGATGCTATAGGTAATAGCAAAATAGCAATGCGAATTTAAATCTAAATTATGGAAATTTGTAGTACAAAGTTACTTTTTATGAAACTTTTTCTTGTACGCAAAATTATAATAAAAATTAAATTTTATTGTCATCAGCATAACAGGTGACCTTTATCGCCTTACGTATCTAATATACATGGTGTGCAATTCAAAATTTTCCCGAAATTTAAAGTTAAAAGCCATGAGACTAGTTGAAACCAAATTTGACTCACTTGTAGCAGACAGATGTACATTTTATTTGACACATGAAAGTTTAAAATTATATGGAATTTATAAATTCATAGTTAATTTTACCAAAACAAATTTCAAACATCATAATTTAAATGGCATCAACAGCATCAAAACATGAAGTAGTGGAAGATAAAAGTCAGTTATTCTGCTCATAGTGTTGACCCTCATCTTCCACAACACACTCGAGTCGACGACTCCGAACTTAGTGCTGTACAGACTTCCACCAGAGTGATCGATGACGCAACTTCTCGTATTCTTCCCCTGAAGGAGTCTTATGATGGTGGATAGGATTTTTTGTACGAATACACCATTGGCAACAATCGTCCCTATAAACAAAAGTAATTTAGTGTTAAATCTGGAGATCTTGGCGGCGGCTATCTCGATGATTCTGTATCAGACGATCTGTTCACAGTGACATCTAAGAATTCTTCTCTGAGAAGGTAACTGTTGAGGTGGTAATCCTGTTATTTTACGCAATAATCTTCGAACTGCGGCAGCAGACCAGTCACAGCAAACCCATCGCTCTATTGATTGAGTGTACGTAAATCCAAGTCATACATGCTTCATCAATTTGATTCGTTATTGAAATTGAAATTTTAAATTTCTTGTGTTATACAAAATGTACATATGTCTGCTACATGCGTCAAATTTGGTGTCAATCGGTTGCTTAATTTCTAAGATATTACTAATTATTTTCAGAAAAAAACATTGAACACCCTGTAGATTACCATATTATTTGTATTTCAGATATTGCTTGTCTTTCGAAGTTTATTAGCATTTAGGAATTTTTCTATTACATATTTACGTATATAGTGCTTATCATTTGACGTTATTTTTTGTCTTTGTTTGGAGTTTATTATTGATTTGCTAACGCGGCAAACTATTACCTCTAACTCCTAATCATTTGAGCTGTATTTTCTGACTACACTAATACAGTACGTAGGAAACACACTAAAAATAAAAAGGTTGAAATATTTAGTTTAGGAATAAAATGTTATTATTTGTTGTTACCCTGGCTATTATGGGTTCGCCGGTGCGTATCTTCCTCTTATAGTAGCCTGCTATGTCGGTTTCCAGCTTCTGTTTTTTTCTTTTTCCCAAATATTCTGCGTCCATACAATCTTAAACTGGTTTCCCAGATTTTCTCTTGTGACTTCCCAATTGGCATGCACTTAATTTTTTGCACTACTCCCCAGTCGGATCAATGATATGGGAGAGCGTCAGCACCCCAATCTCCTTCGGGAAGGTCATAGCGCAGTCACCATGACGTCGCGGCTTGAGTGGGGCGCCGAGGTGACGAAGACGAGCGGCTTGCATGAGCTGGGCATGTCAGGACGAGAGGTTCGACGTCCTCAAGAGGTCATTGACAGTGCGGGCAGAGAGGTCTCGTCGAGTCTGGAGAGAGGGAGACTGCGGGAATTGTGGGGACCGTTAGGGGGGCAGGCTTTGTGGGTGGCGAAGTCGGGATGCGCTAGTATGATATGGGAGTCGGAGAGGACGGTGTAGCTGGTTAGTCTGGGGGATGACAGCAGCCTTTGTGGGCTGTGGTGTCTGCCTCATTGTTAGGTGGTCATGGCGGTTTTTAGGGCCTCGGTGATGCTCCCAGTTTGTGCGAAGTTGAAACTGCGGCGAGCCCCTGTAAGTAGATGGATGACCGGTCCGTGTGTTCATATATTAAGGTCGGCATGTGCAAGGGACTTTGAGGATCTCCAGGGCCCAAGAAGTCTGATGTCCAAAGGGTCAAACCTGGAGGTCGGGGTGAGCAACGAAGAAGGGACAGCCACCGTCCTGGTGTCAAGACAAGGCGAAAATGGCACATAGTGTTGGTGGCCCTGTGGGCGACCTCCACCCCAAACGCCCAGACCAGCGGGTTGTCACTGTGTCACGCCATTTATTGTTAAATTATCCTGGTCTCATTATGGCATGGAGATGGGGGGTACACGTTTGTGGGCTCCCATGTGATGTGATTGGGAGTGGGTTGTGTTTTTGAAAATATATACCACTTTGGTCTGATAAAGGATCATGCAATCTGAATCTACCTACCATTAAACGAATATGTTGAAGTTTATATTGCCTGTTATGTTTTTATTCATCGCAATTTTATCTGTGTTGAACAGGACGGATGATCTGACCAGCAAACCGGACACTCCCCCGTGCATATCCGATGCTAGTCGGGCCGGTTCCACGTCGGGTGGGGATCGAGACGCCCTCGGTGGGAGTGGAACTTCCAAATTGACCAGTTGGCCGGATGGAGAACACTTTCTGACCGAAGTTGATCGAGTGGTGACCTGGACTCAGAATCAACTGACTGCTGGTGTTGACCTTGGTCAGGTTCGTTCAGTGGAGGATGTCCGGGCCAGAGTGACTGAGGTGGAGGTAAGTTATTTTTTGTGGAAACAATTGTGCGGTCATCAACCGGCATGCATACTATGAACCAATAGTCTTTCTACAAAGTCTTCAACAAGAACTGGGTGACAATATAAGAGAAATTCCTAGTAGAAGAGATGGGTACTCATTATTGCATTGAAGCTTCATTACTCATAATATTCATAGCATCCTGTGCAACTGTCGGGGAGAATCGATATCAGCGTAACTGTTTGCTATTCTGATTTTGGTATATATATCGATATCTTCCTATATTGTTCAGGATGCTCCCCAGTTTTTCAAATGCATGTTTTCCCATACCAATACACTTTCACACTTACTGTCCGTCTTCGGTTATCATACTGCATTCTTTATCTGATTTATGGCGATGTCACCAATTCTTACTTTACAATTCGACGCTGTTTTTCTTTTTACAGATAACCATGCATATACTGTCTTTTTACAATTTATAAGAAGTCCATTTATTTTGCTGACAAGAGTTACTTCGTTTAGCACCATTTTTGAAACTGTTATTGTGTCGACAAATCACAGATTGTTGATATTGTGACTTCCAACATTACCCCCTGTGCATACCACTCATGCAAATTACTGCAGACTTGTTGCATTATGTATGAACACGATAAAGTGCATTTTCACGGAGTGAGCACTATTCGGATTAGCTTCTTCTATTTAAAGCCAAGAAGTTTAGCCACCGGATGAGCTAAAAGGTTAATTATATTCTAACAGTCATTTTTCATTCTAATTTGTACACGTATAGCGGACAATAATTTATCGATGACACTTGCCAGTTGTATGAAAAAATCAAATCCAAATTTATTCAAAGAAAAAGGTATCCCTTTCAACATATAATTATCATTATTGAAAAGGAAATAGGCCACAAACTCAGTAGATTATCGATTATTTGTTCCACAGATTTTCGGAGCAAGTAACACGATTCCCTAGCAAAATTAGTGAGAATATTTTGAACTGAGGATTTCTCATTGTTTGTTTTGTTTAGGAATTATTCTATTTTTTCTCCGAATTTGAAAGATCTTGTAATTGCACTGCCGGCTCATTCGCTGACTAGTTGTTGAGTAAAATAATAAAACAATAACAATCATCTGCCAGAACTTGTATGCGATTAAAGTATGTTGATCATTATATAATGGAACTCCCTTACAGACAGTTATCTGATATACAGTTTAACAATTATTACTTACTTTATAATTACGTATGAAATACCTATTCAGAATAATTGATTATTTTTTGTACTGCAGTTAGCACTCGTGAAACAACATTACAAGTGACTTATGCATAAGTGAGCAGATTGTCTCAGTACGAGGGTATCTTCTCACTGTGTTTAATTTTGTTTTACAAGATGGGTATGCTGTCTAAAAATATACATCAATAAATTTTGGCAAAGAAATGTTCCGTACTTACTGAAATCTACTGCAGAAGAAGACATTGATCAAACTAACGCCTTTAATTTTTCAAGTTTACTGTCTACAGTATGTAATTTTATTGTACACATCCTATTTTTGGTATTGTACAGTATAACAAGAAACCGGGAAGGTATACAGATAATCCATACTATTTTAAATCAATATCGCTTGTATTCATTTGTCATGCTCGGATTCGGCTTTAGTCTAATTGTCATTACAGACGACAGCCCGGAACTCTAATTAATTTCACTTATCTGTGTAGTTCTATGAAGACACTGAATAAATTACACAACTTTAGAGAGATATTATGCGTGAATGAAATATTTTGACAGTTCCAATTGTTTTTGTGAAATGCAGATTTATTAAATAATATTTAAAATTACGGCTCAACATGGAAAGTGCTGAATTATTAAAGGATGAGTAGATGAAAGCTCTGGCGAACTACATATAGATGGTTTGAATAATTGATGCGCCGCTCTAGTGACAATTCGACTACAAAGTAGTGGAAACGAGAAGAATAGGCGGCAATGTCTGCATAATTTTGGTCCGACATTGAAACTCATTAGAATTATCGAAAATTGTGAATTATATTTTTAGATTTTTCTGAACAACATGACAAATTGTCTGTAAGTTAAACGGTTGTATTGATCGGAAGAATTAGACCGAGATAATTGTTTCACAGTCACAAAATATGTTGTTTTAGTAGGCTCACAAATTGGTTCTAGATTAAATATTGCAGTATTTTTGGAATTCAGTCGTAAACAACAATGACTTCTATTTGAGAACACAAACATTTCCAATTCGACAACAATTAATTGGTACATATATACTGTATACGAAAGAGTCAAATATCGAAACATGCAATATCACATGTTACATAACATTTCTTGAGAAGCATTTCGGTATAAAGTTGTAATGGAGACTGTGCTAAGAGCTTTATTTGCAGCTTCTCGTAGAAGGTTCATCGTGTGTGTTTGAAATATTGATGACCAAGTTCGAAGAGACATCAACAATATATGTATAAGACTTGTGCTTCTTCTGGAGTAACTGTTATTCCATTGTTATATGCTACAAATACTTTTTATAGCATTATGGAAAGGATAATACTCCGTTAGTCGGACGAGTAGTCTCACGAAACTTTTGCTCAATACCCGACTGGCATGGTGTATTATCCAGTAACAAAATATTCTGTCCATGGAGTAGGGGAGCAAGATTTTCCAAATATGATGCCATTGTGCTTTTCTTAACCGAATCAGATGAAGCTCGCTGTATATAAGCTCATATTTTAACTGCGTATTAATCGATTTTCACTAACGCTGTGTAGCTATAGTTGTGGTAGAATTGTATTGTCTGAAATTGAATTCCAAATACTGTGTTTGCTGTTTACTTTCATTACACCGATTATCATAAATGAAAATAAATGTTTGATAGTTCCCGATGGTCTACTGCATTAAAAAAATCATTTTATGAGTCATTCTGGTTGAAATTTGGTGTAACGCATTCACAAGCCTTCTGGACTATCGAATTACACATTGTATTATGTTTTTTTCAAAGTGCAGCAACATTTTTGTCCATTTAGGTTTGGCAATCCTATATAATCAGAAATAATTTTATTAGTATATGTAGATTAATCACAGTGTACTGCAAGTTTTATCCCATTAAGTATACTTAATTAATTAATTGTACATTGGTGATCTACTTTCCAGGCTACTATTAAACAGTTCCTGTTGGAGAATAACCGTATCCAATCTCTTCGGACGGAAGCATCTCGACTACAGGAAGGACCAAAGCCTGAGCATGTGACCGATGTAGAACTGGCCGTTTTGTGCGACGCCGTTCAAAAGCTGGAGCATCACTGGACCTCAGCCGAACAATTTCTAGCCAATCTGAAGGAACTTTTAAAGAGACTGGTGGCTGATTGGCACGATATTTCAAGAGATTGTTCGAGTTTAAGTGATTGGTTGTTGCAAAACATGAAAGAAAATGAGCTAATTAAGGTAAAATTACCTTTAAGTACATCTAACAAATTGTTGTATAAATTATATGGCATGTATTGAGCTTAAGTTATAAAATGTATAGGATATGAGTTTAGTCTTGAGAAACCATCATGCTTAATTGTTAGGCATTTAGAGTCAATGAAACACGAGGCTATACGGAACACTTTGGTGTAATTATTGGAGAACAAATTAAATAGAAATGGAGAATAATCCTCGATGTGTGAAGCAATTGGAGCGCTTGCACCTCCTAATTATGTTTGTGCTGGTCTGTGTTCGCTATCTCCTCTTAGACCACCAACGGGAAAGAGTTGGAATTTGACTGTACCCACCCTTGCAATGGATTGGCACAATATGTTTTGAGTAGTATTTATCCATCTGGGTGCCCCAGGTTCTGTTTTAATGGTATGTTTAGACACTTTTGATACTATCATAACTTTACGTCACTGATAGACTTGTTTATGTTTATGATATGTGATCTCAATGAAGTTTCGTGGAGTTAAAGACTACTTTACGCCGCAGTGAAGTCACCACTGACCAATCATATTACATTCCCCATTATTGATTTTTTGATTAATTTGTTGTAACATTTTATGCCAAATATCTCCAAACTTACATTACTGATTCTGAAACAAAATCGGAAATTTTTGTGTATAACTTAATCATAAAACATATTGTAGGAGACCAGAATAATCGATTATTGGTTAATGTGTTATCGTATCACATGTTCCACTAGCACATGCGCAAGGAGGTTCTGGCATCATCTTCCAGGTCAAGGGTTCCCTCCGCTGCTCGCTTGCCTTCGCAGCGGGAGCGGTCTCCTCCTCTTTTAGAGCGGAGGCCATTGCCTGCCTACGCGGCCTTGAAGCCTCTCGGGACATCCCGGACCTCGGCGCTCTGTCTAGCATCCGGCTCCTCTCGGATTCCCGGTCGCTCATCTAATCGTTCCAATATTATTACAAATATATAGTGACCCATTTCTCAATGACTAAATGTGTAGCTGGTTCTTCTTTGTAACTTTTTTCTTCTTTGTGATGTAACAATTCAATTATGAGTAGTATATAATCAATTACATCTCCTTGTCACCACCCCTCGGAGTTTCATATTTTTACGTAGCTTCAAATGAAAATGAAGTATCAACGTTTCTACTGTCATATACTGTATGTGTGCTGTGCATAGGTACAAACAGACGGCCCACAAGCGCAAACTTTTCGATCAGTGGAAAGCAAATTAAAGACGGTAATCATGCAATGCCGAGACGCCGGATTGACGTCGCCTCAGGTGCTTATCGAAGAGGTTGAGGCGCTTCGAAAGGAGTGGACAGAGCTAGTCGAGGAGTCCAGACCTGTTGTCAATGGGCTGAAGGTGAACATTGTTTGTTTTTCGAACACTTTTATTGGTTAAACAATAAAAAAACTATGCTCATGATTGTCACATTGCCGCCCCCAACTTGAAGTGTGTAGAAAAACTTGTACTACACAAAGTCTACCAATGCATCTTTGATTTTCGTATTTTGCAGATCAAAGCATTTTGATAAATTTTAATTTGTTCGCCTTTAGTAAAAATATATATTTTTTGATCTATTGATTTCACCCATCCTCATGGTTGAGGGTCGGGGACCGTTGCCTCCAGCACCAATCTTCTCCATCTCTTTCGGTCTCTCGCGATGGTCGTGCACTTCCCCAACGTCTTCTCTGTCCATTCCTTCACATCATCGTCCCACCGTCGTCTTGGACGACGCATGTTTCGTCTTCCGACAACTCTGCCTTCAGAAATATGTGTGCAGAGGTTATGTGCCCTGATCGTATGGCCGAAGTACTACAGTTTTCGCTTTTTTGATAGTATTCAGAAGAATTCTTTCCGTGTTCATTTCCTCCAGAACTGATTAGTTAGTTCTATGGTCTGTCCAGCCGAAACAGCTGCTAGAAGGAAAATCAATGGCAGAATCTAAGTGGACGGTAGAGAATTACATGAACCAAGGACGTAACAGAGTGGATGAGCATCACATACAAAGAAGCTGTACGGGCTGTGCAGGACCGAAGGGAACACCCAGATGAATCCCCAAAGAATAAGAAGTTTCTAGAGGATAGGAGGCGCTACTATTTCGACGTGAGCAGTCTCGACCGGCAACCATGTTTTCGACAGGCGATTCTCCTCTTAACACAGAAGACAAACGACGGTTACATTCGATCTTCTAAGAAGATAAAAATACTTACTTTTCATAAGATAGGTGTGGGTCACAAGGTGGTAAAGGAAGAAGATGAGTGGGTATCTTGGTACGAAATGTGGTGCTATTTGTTCAATTCAGCATCTAAATTTTAAATGTCTCCCCTTATTAGGCGTCCCCTAATCAGTCGCATAGCAGTGGTCTTAGCGTGCCCGGTTCAACTACTGGTAATCGCAGCGCATCACCCTATCCATACTCCCGCTTCCACTACGACGTCGAGTTGCTTACCAAATGGCTCTACTCCGTCAACGAATTCCTGATCGCTAAGGTGGTAACCATTGGCGACCACTACGACGAGGAGACGATTTGTTTGCACATCGAGGTCAGTACTACTGATTGAAGGTTTCCTTCTGTCTTTGAACAGTTTTTTTTGTTTAAATGCAACTTGCTGACCACGTTATTACTAACATGCGATTTGAGTAGTATGTACTGATTTACAGCATGAAAATGGGTCGAATGATGTGGGCGAGAATGCCAAGGCTGGATTTTCAGTGGACAGCATGATGTCAAAAATTCAGGTGTGTTATTTGCATGTTTTCAGTAATTATTACTTCTAAATTTGGTATTTATTTTAGTTTATAAATTTGATTTACTATATACAACAAAATGCTTAGAAATTGAATTATGCAGACTCATTCAAACTATGATTACAGAGAGCAGAAGGTCGAAATCAATGTCTTCGGTGAATTTTTCCACTGTATTTCCAGTTGAAACTGCTCATATCGATTTTCTCAGGTAGTCCTTTGCTTCGGAACATTTTCGCATCTGCGCATTTCTGGTGATACTAGAGATTGGTCATATGTGCACCAGACCTCATCGATTTGGTTTAAATATAACTATTGTACCTCTCTGTATGGCAGCTCGGTACTGCCTTACTTTATTCTATGCACTACCGCTTCTAGTTTTTATAATTTCTCCATATTTTCTCAACATTCTCTAGTGCCTGTCTTCTTTGTAGTTCTCATTGTATACTACTGTTATAGTAGTTATAGTAGTATACTACTATTATAGTAGTATAAATATTCTCTCGAATTATCATTTGTTCACATTGCTTTGCTTGCAATTTCTATCAACCCCAGAAACATCTGACTGCAGTTCCCTGTAGCGCTCCAGGGATCCCATAAACCTTTTTACAGAACCTGTACAACAGTTCATGCTTGATTTTCCATAGCTTGAAATCTACCAAAGATAGCCGCACATCAGCAACAGAACTAATCATTAAACGATCGACACTGCCGGTATGGAAGGGATAGTACTCCGCAAAATACCTTTCTGATCCACCTCATCCCGCTGTGTGTCGAAGTATCACGAACTCCCCGATAAACTTTACCCTTTCTCCTGCAGATCTGTGGGATCAAATAATATATAATTTGAATATTTCTAATTAAAACGAAATAAGATAATCTGTAGAATATAAAGATGCTATATTAACTACTGTAAATAGAAAATAGCAGTATTTCAACTGTCTTCTGTATTATGAACAGAATAGAAATCAACTGTAAATTACTGGTTTACTTATCAGGGAATATCGGTGTGTTCTTCTCGTTTTTGCTACATAATTCAATCGACTGGCAAGGCTTTTGTACATGATCACCATATCCTAGAAAATCTGGCACCGAAGATCTTCTTTGACACGAAGGAATAAACAGTACCTTCTGCATCTTTCTTCTTGCGAAGGCCACGGAAACCGTACTACTCCAGTATGCATGGTTAATACTTGGGCACTACCACTATGTGTCTAGTAGTGCGGTGGACTTTCATGGCTATGGCTAGTTAAGCAGGGAGGTGCAATGTCAGACCACCCGGAGTGGTGTACCGACCCCTAGTAAGACTTGCATAAGTTTGAACGGCAGAAATGGTCTGACGATATCCGGGGAATCAAATTACATTGCTAATTAGTAGACAGATCCGCTCATCCTAAGGAAAGCGCCCTGTACAAAAGTCATTTCTTTATGTTACTGATGCCAGATGATCTTTCATAAACTGGTTCCGCAAGGAACAATTTCTTTATATACTGTAGATTTCGCATTACTAAACCAGGTATCATTTCAAATTAACGAAATAGATAAATGGTATTTTGAAGGAACTCTATATACATAAAGAACTTTTTAAAATTTTAAAAAGTGTTATTTCAGTGGGAATATCATCACAATTTACAACTAAATTCAAAATGTACTAACTACTTATTCCAGCATTTCCTTCACGATATGAAATCACGCGAAGCCATCTTGGACAGAATTATGTTGGATGGAGAAAAGTTAGTCGTAATGGAAGAAAATTCGGAAATTCAAAAGAACCGTAAGTTTATTTTATTATTAAATATTAAACAGTTTATCAATATAGGTCAGATTTATTATGCAGCAGTTGCAAAAACAAATAGTGTGGCATATGAATTCACTGATAGTAATAGCTTTTTTTAGAATCTCCGATTATTTTCGATGATACATGCATGTAATGTTTAGGTGAGCTCATCAAATGATAGATTGCAGGAACTATTTTATTATAAATTATATGAGAGCTCTGGAGGCAGTCACCTTGCAGGTGTAGTTTGAAAACTTTAAAAAACCTTTTTGTTACTGTTAAAATGGAATTTGCCACAACCTATAATATTTTAATTTTTTTAAGAAATTAAATATAGGTTTCAAAATTGCTTATATTTTCCATGTATACTAATGTCATATAGTGTTTTACTGGTTTGTAAAAAAGCGTGCTGACTATATTATACCTTTCTGAGTGACGACGTCTTAGTTTATTGTCCGAAATATTGTTAAGTATATGTATGCGAACCATTCTATCCCATAATGTATTTATCATATTTAGCGGTGGTTTTTTTATTTTTTTTAAATAGTTATCTACGCTAAGCGGAAAATGTTTAGTCGAAACTATTAGTGCATTAAAACTTGCGGATCTTTCTGAAAGCCTACGATCTTTTTGTCACATATTTCCATTTTGTAATAGAAAATATTTATTCCTGTCTACATCCAATTTACTGCGTTTGGATGATTACAATATGGACTTCGACTGCCATGAATATTGAATTTTCTTTAAGACTTATATGACCGCAAAATGTTCTGAATAGTCAAACAAAGTTTTTTTTATTAAAACAAACTCATTTTACACTTTTATATTAGGATGGTATATTGGTATAATGTGAGTTGATTGAATAATTAAATAAAATGGCGGTTTTTACTTTCCTTAAATATAATTATAGTTTTAAAAAAATCTCTTTCTGTGAATTACGTACACAAAAGTTTACTATTTCTTGAAATTAGTTTTGATAATATTTCTGACAAAGTAACTGGGCGTAGTTTGATGAGAAAAAGCATGTTCCGCCTGTCAACCGATATCATTAAGTAAAATCATATCGATTTCGATTACAACCAAAAACTGAAAACCAGGTCAATACAATACAGAGGGAACAAACCTGTTTTCTATTTTCAATCAGCTAAAAGCAGGAACTTCGTCGTAAGCTATATATGGCCGAATGTAGCTATTATTTATATAAAAAAGCGGAGAAGAAAGAACAAGTTGGATAGACAGTGAAGCCATAATGGTACCTTGTGTGTGAGGACGATGTGAAATATCACCTTGGTGACTGCCGAAAATGAGTAAGGGACTGTAAAAAATCTTTTCTCTTGTATGAAATCAAGCATTAGTTAATGAAAGCTTGTACTCTAGGAATGATTTTAAATCTCTACTACAAGCATTTCTGATTGCTTTCCTAATTTTACGAAAATTATATTTTTACTACTTAATGCATATTGTAGTACTATATACTGTATATAGATATAATTATTTTAACTTTCCTCACTGCTTATCAGCTCAGTGATAGGGAGAATTTGGGAAACATACTCAACACTATTTTTAGGATTTAAAGAAAAAGCGACATTTGTTATTTAAAGTTACAGTGAAAGTGGATGGAAGTTCTCGTACTATCTCCTTGTTTCAATTAAATGTAGGTCATTGGCTTTTTATTATTTTCTCTCTAAATCAAGCTATCCGTTCCCATGTTTTCAACTTAGGCCAATAGTCACCCACGTTGTACAAATTCAGGCGAATTTTTATTACGTAGCAGCGTTAGTTTTTTTACAGTCTTCATTATTTATCAATTTACATAATATAGCAGACATTAAATTACATCGCGTAAAAGTTCCGCGATAAAAACGCCCAGTCAACGTTAAATACTTTGGGGTCTAGGTAAGGAGGTGAATAATTATCCGCTACTTGTAGTTGAGAATTCTATCGACCTCTAACTGTGTATGCTTCGAACGACGCTTGGTACCTCATGTAATTTCTTTTTGTTATTTTGTTCAAAATGGTTATCGGATTTCTTCTCCTTCTTTGATGCCCCTGACGCTAAGCATGTTAGTCTGCCGTAATCCGGCATCTCTTTGGGCTTTTGGGTTCTAGGTTGACTGGAAGTATGACCCAAGAAGTTTATGCGTTCCTCGCAGTGCTTTGGACAGTCATTGCGGTTGTGCTCCATGGATTCCTTCTACTGGCAGAACTCCCATTTGTTGTCTTCCTCCATTCCTAGTACATGTGGCTATGAGCCTTGGCCAGGAGAAAGGAACCAGTCTGGACTTGAGCCAGCATGACTCGTGATTCCCTGCTAAGGCTATTTTCTTCTTGAAGTCCTCTCCATTCTGCGCGGTCGGATTTCTTGCTCCACTTCGTCCCTGATCTTGTTCTTGATGGCCATCTTGATAGTTTTCAGACCAATATCTACTTCCTCTTGCTCGCTTCCTTTGCTCTGGGGTCTGTCTCCTCATTCCCCTCGATCCCTAGGTGACCTGGCACCCACTATATCGTCACATTACTTCCGCAGTTCCCCAGTTCTTGCACCCGAGGAAGGTTTTGGTCTATTGTGATAAATTGAAAGTAGAATTCGAGTACAAACGGCTTTACTCTTTAGCATTTTATTTACGGAAGAAAGAGAAAATCTTTCGAAAAGCTTTTTCATTCTAAACTTTATGGTACCAATAAAGACCTATTTTCCAAAGGTTTTTCTCTTTTTTAAAAAGTTTTTCATTTAAAATATTCTGCCGATATGATTAGTATTCCAAACATGTAAATATTGACTAACATTACAAATTGATAGGACTGCAAAATCTATATTCCTATTCTATAGGTACAATTTCTAACTAATCTGTGATCAATTTCCCTGTTTACTTTACCCTTCCAATTCCTTTGGGAATTGCGTTGTTTAATCCTCAACCTAAATCTTAGTCGTCTCTTTCCACTGCGAGTTCCCTGTACACCGAGTGTATCTACGCTGTACGTCAGATTATTTTCGGGGTTGTACAAAGGATGTTTTGTATACTTTTTTCTTCTCCAAGTGGTGTTTCTGATACTTTGACTGTGTGTGTGTGTGTGTGTGTGTGTATGATTTAACTTTGAAAAATTGGCGGATTAGTCTCTATCTCGTGTCGATGAGGAACGGTTAGAGAGAAAGAGAGAGAGAAAAGGTGTGTGTGTGTGTGTGTGTGTGTTGTGGGAGAATAACTGTTTACAGTTTGAGAATTTTCCTCCGTGTTCGTTCTCCCGACCCTCTCACAACCACCTATACTATAGTGCTCTCAACTGCACTGGTTGAGCCCCATTGCCCCGATTGACTTCGCTTGTTCTTTTCTCCACGCTCGTAGAAGGAGGCCTCCTCCTTTAGCTCGCTCGTTCTTTCGTTCGCCGGAGAGTTAGGGTTCTATGTTCGCCTCATGCATGCACCGTCCCGCTCGCGTGCGCGTATCGCCAGCAACTTGGCCTCAATCTCAGACAGACTCACTTACTTCCCCTGGGTGTATGGGAGCACACCCCCAGCGCCCTCCGACGGAGCTGTGTTCTGGTGTGGTTTGGTATGGGTGTGCTGTTGTTTATCGATCTCCCAATGTCGACGCGCCACTGCCTGGTTTGGAGCAAGGCGAGGCAAGCAGTTTGTGATGATGAAGAGGAAAGAGAGGAGCAGGGATGGCAAGCACTATAAGAGGAGGTGCACGCGTGTGTGTGTTGCGGGTTCAAAAGTATGAGCTATGAACTGAGAGTGGGCGGGGGTAGCAAATACTGTAGAGAAGAAGGAATTCACAGAGATTATTAACGCTATGATCCGGATCGCGCCGTTCGACAGTTTTAGTGAAATTTCGTTTTGTGTTTGAAGAAGCCGAGAAGACGCCAGCCGGCATTCTCGACAGTTGGTGTGAACTCATCGAGGAGAAGTGGAAACCAACCCCCTTTTTCTCTCCCCCCCC
>JAUYWV010022231.1:9896-35303 GCA_032274565.1 Nematoplana nigrocapitula
GTTGCCCCGGAGGTCTAATGGTCCGATACCCATTCGGATGTCAATGTACTGCCTTCTGGGGAGCTTGCCAGATGAGCCTCCAGATAGACTGGTAGTCGGGAACGTTTGCGTGGAGGGGCGAGACAGCAGCGATTTCGAATCGGTGACGAGATAGTCTGGTGATCCGTCTGATACTGTTGTTGTTGTTTCTTTCGCGCTCCCGTCCAGGACTGACCACTCTTCTCCAAACACACGCCTTAAAGCAGTGACGTGTTTAATTTGGAAGGCTAAAAAGTGAATCGGGCCTAAACGTCCGCCGTCAGGTCGGAACTTTCCCCACTGGGACGCGTACCACTCTGGCTTGTGTGACTCACCCAGTTTAGGCTGGCGGGAAAGTTGTGCGGAACTGCAGCACTTGTCGCGGATATAAGAGAACCGGCCAGGGTCACTTGTAGCGTTTGGGCTACGGCAGCGACTGCAATGCCGCGTAGGGGGAACCCATACCTGTGCAGCCTATGGATTTGATGGTATGGGTTTCAAAGATGCCAATTAATCTTGGAGACTATAATACCCGGTATCACCGCCATTACCTTTCTATGGACAAGGTGTTAAGGCGACAACCCCATAGGGCAGTCAAGAAGACCCTCTAAACATCAGTTTAATATTGGGCAGTTAAACTTGACTCATTTAAAAATCAAGATGAATCGCTTGCATCAACCGCCCGAGGCGCTCTAAAGCCGTCGTGCGGCACTGCTTCCATCTGCTCTGATCTTCCAGTCCCTTATTCTACAAAAAATCACCCTGGCCTTCTGCATTGTGCCACTCTCTTATGCTGGTTGATCTTGATCGCTAGCTCATCACACAGAGATTTCAAAATACTGAATTCATGCTTTTTATGACGACAGCACATGCTCTAGGTTTGCACCAAGCAGACTCTGCATGACCCCGTATTCTCTTGTTTGTGGGCCTCGCATGTGTGTGTGCTGATTGGAGTAGGAAATTTGAGTTCTTGTGCGCGGCTAAAATCAGGTGATGCGCTGTATCCTTTGAGAGGTTGTTTCTATTTTTGCTTTGAGATCTTCAGGGGTGCCGACTAGTTACCACTGTAGTCATAATTGCATGGTCAGAGTCATAAGAAGTCTTCATGTTTTTTAGTCAATCAAACACTGCAGTCGGGATGTGTTCAACTTGTCATTGAAATGTCATTCCGTCGTTTGCCCAGGTGAGATTCCCTATTTATAAATTCAAAGCGAAAATATTACAGTCATCCAGAACAATGTTTTGACTAATTTGTCTTTCCAGAAGGTACTTCCTGTTCAGTTATGCGACAATTGTTCTGCCAGTTATTTGCTCTGTCTTGGGATCAGCGTGGGAAGTATTCCCTGATCAGTTCGGTTGTGGATCATTTCGGATGCCAATGTGTCTTGGAAGTGGAGCCTAGAATTTACGATCGCCTGGTGTCAGTTTCAAATGAGCACGCTCTAGCCACACATGTAAGAAATATTGGCCACGAATTTTCCATCGTTTAATTTCTAAATGTACCGTGTAAATATACAGATGAGTCTCATGCACTCTCATCAAAACACGTATGAAATGGACCGTGCTTTGTTACTAAAACGTAAGGCAAGGCATCTACTATAAGCACCAAATAACAGTTGCTTTAAATGTGACAACATTTATGAGGAAAGTACATTAGTATTCAGTATTTTGCAAAGTTTGACTAAAGAACATATCATGATGTGCACGGACTCCAAAAATGTGCTACAGAGTCTCGAGGAAGAGCCGCTCTCAGGAGGCCGAGAAACGAAGATTCGCATCTGGGAATACCTCTACACGCTAGGGGAAAGAAATATTAGAGTACTCCTCCAATGGGTGCCAGCACACTGTGGCATTGAGAGCAACGAGGAGATAGACAGCATCACCAAGCAGGGCACCCGGCTTGACAAGAGAGACGCTAACATTGGTAGTGCGGCTGTAGTAAAAGCAGATAACCGAAAGAAGACCGAATGGAATGGAGAGAAAATTGGCCAGTTAGATGGTACAGCGAGATATCCGGTTGGAAGAAAACAAGCGGGACGAGAAATCTTCCCAGGAGCAAAGCGGTCAGTACCTTCACAGAATCGGGGCCCGACCTTTGGAAGTGTATGCCAGCTGCGAAGAAGTCACCTGTCGTGTGTGATACGTGCAATCTGACCCCGGATAGCGCGGCACATTTTGTGCTGGAGTGCTATGCGCTATCCTCTGCGACAATGCCTACCATCGGGGTAAACTCGGACCCCACGGTTTACCACCTTCATCGACAGAGCCGTTCGGCTCCTCTCCTACTACCAGTAGGAGTGACGGGAACAACAAAATCTTGGTTAGGCTTGGGCTTATGTATGGTGTTCTGTGGAAGTTGGGCCTTTTGGTTAAATTGCGACCACCCTTCTGAGGCCCATAATGCTGTAGAAAGTTTGGGTATCGCTTGGGTGAGGGCTGCGTCCACCTCTGTTGCATGTTATTCACACAGCCTCATTTGGGTGAATTGTTTTGAGCTGTATCACCACAGGGAGCGTAGAATGAAATATGTTTGACTTCACAGATTTTATCTTCATTATTACCAGTGCTACCCTTGAGGAAACATCCCAGTAGAACGGAAATGTTTTGTGCTTTTAATTGTCTTAATCATAGAAAACTATATACAATTGTTTAAAATTATTTAGCCTCCACAGATTAATTATTTATCAGCGGATTTCATAATATTTTTAAAAAATACATTAATATTTTTTTGACAAATTTCAGGCAAGTGATCTGTTTTTCAAACTGTTGTCTTGCGAATTGAGTGTGAAATCAGTCGCTGGAACGGATTCACAATGTTGGATTTGTCCCATAATTGATGGATTGAACAGTGAAGGCATACTTCGTCTTTCTTTAGTGCAGGTAATTATCATTAATAAAAAATATACTTTGTGTGACGAATATCTAATCGAGGTTTTTGTGCATTCAAGTATTTCATTCCCAAACTTGCCAAGATATTTCCAGCTGGGATACAGCAAATTATCGATCACTATAATACAAGTAAGTGAAGTGTGCGGCAATCTACGAAAAATAAACTTTCATTCATGTCAATAATACTTTTGAATTTTGTTTAGTTGAAAATGCTGATGCGAATATTCTATTGACGTGTGTCCGACATCTTGGAGATTCGCGCTGTGTTCCGGTGAAAGAATTCGCCCAAGAATACTGGAGAGGGATAATTCCGTTGAGCATCTTAAGAAAAGCCTTTGTGTCTGCGGACGACCAGGTAGGTTTATATTCTTGCAAACAGCTGCTATGATTAGAAATTTTTATTAACAGATTTCCCATTTAGGTTCGCCTGGATGCTCTAGTTCTACTTTGTGAAAGTTCGAAAATCACGGAACCTGTGCAAAAGTCGGATCTGTGTCATATTCTTGACTTTGTTGGTTTTAATCTGAACAGTCAGCAGCCTTCGTTCCGCAACCATCTCCGGTCATCGTTGAAAAAAGTAGTTTATGAAGATTTATTTAAAAAACATTTATATAATTTATAAACAAGGTATCTCTCTCTACATTACAGCTATATAAGCGCATTGTGGAGAGTCACACTGCTGTCAACAATCGCATTAAACGAAGAAAGGCGGAGTCGGGAGATTTCAACGTAGCGGAAAACTACAAGGTTTGTCATTTCTACCCGTTGTAAAGTTTTTGGCAGCCCCCACCCCACCATCGACTCCCTCGATGGTATCAGTATACTCTCCTTTCTGAGGGGTATCGCCGGGAATCGCCCGGCAAGTATAAATAAGGCTGAAGTGCCTTGCGCTGAGAGAAGCAACAACAAGAAGAAGGTTTGTCATTTAATTTGTGACTATATTTTCTTCTCTTTCCATCTCGATGAGCTGCCACCTGACAATGTGGTCTGATGGATCTTGTACTTGTTACGGTACTGGGTGGGCGGCACGGGCGCGGCGATCATCTCTCACTCCATGCGGGGAAGCATTGCTCCAGCTTCATTGCGGAGTTCGCTGCCTTTCAAGCGCCCCTTGCTTGGGCGGTTGGACACAGAAACACCTGTCAGTACACATCCATTAGAGTTCTTTCGGACTCTCTTTCCTCCCTATCTCTCCCGACCTCGAGGACATCCCTTCTTCTCACAACGTCCACTCTATTTGGTCCTCCATCACGGTAAACCTCCAATGGATCCCGGTGGACTCATCCCTGCAAGGAAATGAGAGGACTGATGCTTTACCCAAAACTGCCATCACTCTTCTTTCCTCCTGTTGTCTTCTCTTCGCAACAAACTTCTAGACTACCAGATTCAAAATTCTACTCCGACTGAGCTTCTTCGCATTGCGACCTTTCGCGCCTTCGTTGCAACGGGCACTCCATTCTTCTTGCCTCTTACCTCCATCGGATTGATCCGTCCGTTTCTGTCTCTTGCCCTTTCCTGTCCCTCATCTTCTACTCTCCGCCTTGCTATTTTTGGTTAGTTGTTGTTGTTGCTTCTCCCCGCTTCGAGTTGTTTGTCATATGCGCCGGTCGAGTCGACCGATATCCCTGAGGAAGTTGAGGATCTGGCGACTCGTCAGTCCTTCGGGGTTGGGGTTAGGGTCGCCAAAGATACGGGTTCTGTGTTCTCTCCATTTGTCACATCTCAGCAATAGGTGTTCAGTGTCTTCATCTTCTCCTTCACATTCTTCACAGGTGGGGCTGGTTAGTCGGTGAGCCTCCTTAACCTTTTGGAGACGCTCGTGGGTAGTTGCCATGTTGCTGGGCCTCGGCGGCCCTGCGCTCCCCCCCCCCCGCGCCCATCCCTCGGAAGGGGTTTTGATTGTAACTCATTCAAAATTCTACAGTAACTAGGTCAGCAGAAGGAATGCTCTACTAACATTAAATGCATGCAGATTTTATCAGATCTGACCTCGCCATATTGATAATTAACGGGGGAAAGGATCGCTATAATATTTTGCCTCACAATCAATGATTTTGTTAAATGTACGCCTGTACTGTACTCCCTTGACCATTTCCGTGTTTGTTTGTTACTGCGGCACGAGCCGCAGCTTCCGGGGGATCCTGAACGTCAAAGTTCGAGAGGCGTGCGTGGTCAGACTGGGTAGACTGGGGCCATTACTATAAATACACGAGTAATATTCTCGAAATAGGTTGTGCCTCTCAGTGTGGAAATGAACAAACCACTCTTCTTTGAAGGTGCACTCCAAGCTAACCACAGCAGACGACAAACAGACAATCATTTTTCAGAGTTATCTATCTGACCGAGAGCTCTTTAAATATCTTCAGTAGTGTACTTATTAGTGTCAGGAGAGGACCTGTGCATTCTTACTATATATAATGTACTGTATATGCCATCTCGTTTTATAAAGTAGGAAACGCATTGCAAATTAAATGACCTACTTAGTTGTTTTGCTTTGGTAAATTATTCCCTGCGTCTATATTTCAGGATTTCTTGCAAAATATGCTGCAACTTCTATTAAATCGTCTTTATCCCGGGGCGTCATTTCCGCGTCGTACTTTTGTTTTGGAATGTTTAGTGGAACACCTCAAATATTTCAGCGCGTCCCATCAAGGTACGGAACACCTATTTTTCCCGTTGTATATAAAAATAAAGTGGACGGACAACATTCGGGAATGGACGGGTAGAACCTTGACGGAGTCACAGCTTGCGAAAGATAGAAAGTTTTGGTGGTCCATAGTCGTCAACCTCCAGAATGGAGATGGCACAAATGATTGACTGATTGATATAAAAATAATGTCCATAATCTAATCAATATCTTTTAGTAGGTGCTTTTAATAGTTTTACAAACATGTAGATTTGTTTTTTTTCTGAGATATAAATGTTTTTGTATAATCGCATGAAATTAATAAATGGCAGTTCTGCCGGGGGCAGCACTATATTGAGGGAAAATGTTACGTTGACGCATTTCAGATTATAAGTTTTTTAATGAAAAGAGGGAAGAAAAGCCACCGACTTTCTTGAGAGTTTATACAGAGTTTAAACCGTATTTGGGAACTGTGAAAAATTAAATGTACACACACCTCCAATAAATCTAATAATTTTATTTGATTCCTTTAAAACCTCAATCTCGAGATTGAGAAGAAATTCTTAAACCTACACACCTAGGTAATAACAGTATATTTTTTAATATATAGAACACTCTTTCCTAATTATAAGTTTTTTATATTATAATTATAGATTTGTTAAGCATGCAGCCTTTGTATTCGAAAGAAGCCTGTTTGAATATACTTTACTTTCTCGCGGACACTTTTGGGGGCAATAAGAAAAATGCGCTGACAATATTGGTTGAAGTCAACTGCATACAGTGTTTAGTAAGTAATTTGATCTGTATGTATTTTACGGGTCTATCATGCAACTATGTCAGGTTATAGATTTGTATTGTTTTGTTTCATTTGAGGAATCAATTTTCATATACACTAACTATGTATATATTGATTTAAATAGAATTGTGATAAACCTTTGCAAGTATAGCCTTTGATACGCATATATTCAACTAGCGGAAGTACATGGCTTCGCTCGGGGGATACATAGGGCAATAAAATATCAGGAAACAACCAAATTTTAGGTAAATAATTTACTCTGATGATTCAGAAGAAGAAAAACAGAGAGGATAATTAAAATGTGAAATACTTCCTTTGGATCAAATCGGGGTCATGGGGCTAATGGGCTTAAAACCAGCCGAGTCATAAATAAACCACAGTAGAAGTGACCTCTTGAAATGTAATCAATTTTACTTATAAATTCCGAGATATACTACTCTCAAAATTATTAGTAGTAAAATAAAAATAATAGCATAGTTTAAATACATTTTTTTATTTTAAATTATTTTATTAATAGAAAGCAAAACTTGAAATTATTTAAAACCAGGTAAAAACATCCGAAGGAAGCTGCTAGTTCCAAATTTGCCCTTAGTTTTGCTCTGGGATCAACCGTGCAAAATTGATGCCCAGGCAGACACACACAGAGAGAGACAACTACTTTATATATAGATAGTAAACATAAAGAAAGTGAACTCTAATTCACATTGCTAGCTTAGATGTCAATCTTTTTGTTTCTAAACGTTTTTTAAAACCTGTATGTTTACAGGTTAAGACATTTAAAACAAAATCCACCAATCACATGCGGCCACAACGTCACTACCTATATAGAATTGATCTTTGAACAGTGACTTATTTTGCATGTGATATGTTTTCGTTTAAATTCGTGTATTCTTTTAAATTTATTGCAAAGTAGCTGCACCAGTTCCAAGTACAGGACATACTGGTACCTTGTCACAATTTGCCGAAAAGTTTGTCTAAACTTATCTATGCAGCAAGGCGGTATGCAACACTTTCTCGAATAAAATTATATTGTCAACAATATACAAAATAAAATTATAGAATGAGCATTAATTAATAATAGCGTAAAGACCACGAAATAAAATTATAATATAAGAAGGTAACATCGGTTGATTCAAGCGCCACTTGGCCATTCGCTTAAACTACTAATTAGCTCATTAGCTATTCGTAAATTTCTAAAATGTAAGGCGTGGTATCCTCCTAACTGATGTTATGCATTTTTTGTCTATATAGATTAAGTATGAAGCGTAACGAAAAACGGCCGTTTTCCAAATATTCTAATATTTTATTGATTAGTTATCGCCAAATACAATGGTAGACCAAACAAGTTCATGCTATAGACCAAGAATAAACAAATTAAATATATTCACCCTGATGAGCAATCACCTCGTCATAGTGAGCCTTTTTCTTTCTTCCTCTCTCCATCGATACATTGTAATGCGACTCGGTCCTTCAGAGAGATAGACTTCCAATGGTCTCTTCATTCCGAGCTTCCTAAATATAAGACAGTCGCGATGTTTGTTTCAAGAGGATAGGGCGAGCTTGTGCAAGAATGACAACATTCTTCGAAACAATGAAGTATTGTATGTTGTCACATTTGATACACGTGACTGGGCGTTGTTGTGTTGGACTTTTGCATTTATCCCATAAAATGGTTCCTCCAAAAGCCACAATTTGTTTTTGAATTGACAAATTGTTGTTGGGGAAAAATCTTGAAGTACAGTAGCTGAGTCCTTCATATTTTGTAGCAGTCAGAGCAATGAAATTCGTTTCTATTGGAGACTTCTTAGAAGTCCTTGAAATATATCCACCACCTGCAATGCAAAAGGTTTGTGTAGACGGAGAACCACCTCTCATACATTGGAACAAGTCGCCCTCTAACTGTTCACATAACAAATTTATTCAGTGCCTCACGACAACAGACGACTCTTCGTTCTTTGGCAAGAGTCAGGTGGTGTAGAACAATCGCTCACAGATGTCTTGTAAATCATTTGAATGATGTGAAATATAATTTGTGGGTGGTCCTCATATACATATCTTATTATAAAATCGGCCGTTTTTTTCTGTTACACCGCATAGGTTATTCTCTATAGAAGGGCAGAATTCAGCTATAGACAGGCACACGAATCAAACTGTAGTATATATAGTGCGAAAGAAGTCTTTGTTGGGTCTAACGATGATCCTATGGCTATAGTTTCTTGTTGGTGATACAATTTATTGTCGAACGGTAAAGTTTATTTGACAGGAAGAACAAAGCGATTGACTGAGAGTATCTTCGTGAAGACTTCAAAACTACAGCCTGATGTATTTTATAGTTGTTGTCCTAATGAAAGTTCTTTAATAGATTATTTTTGCTTTGTTTTAAAAATGATGTGTAATGATGTAAATATAATTAAAAATTCATTCTTTATTCTAACTTTTTAACTTGACGTCTGTTTTGCAAAACAATCAGATTTGAAGTCAGTAAAATTCCAATACATCTTTTTATAATTTTTAAAATAGAATTTGTGTGTGTCTATTGCACGAAAATGTAAGTTAAAATAAAAACAATCAGAGCATATGTGCTCTAATCGCGCATTATTTTGTTATCATGGTACTGATTTCAGTATCATACGGAGAAAAATGTTAATTTTCTGCATCACAGTTTAAAAGATATACTACGTGTACATTTATAGCTACATTACGTGACCAATGATTTTTTAAATTTAAACCTGAGCAACTAGTGCATTTTCTTATAAGCTGGTGACGTAACTAATTTTGTTTTAATATTTAATATGGTGCACCTATGAAATACTGCCTTATAATCAGATTTTGTCTTCATTTTTTCAGAAAAAAGAATTTTCAGCAGCTATATTTGATGGCAAACTATTATACTATATACCTCATTTTAGTTTACCTTATTGGTCTTTTGTATAATAAATAAAAACAACTATGTTCCTCAGAATGAGTCCACTATTTGCGCTATTGCTGATTCCGCGTGGAAGATGTCCTCGAGCAATCGACCACAAGACTGTGCAACTGCTGTCCACCTATTCCGCTTGCTATTGACTTTGGCGGTGGAAACGTTTTTCAAATCGGTAATCGGTGGCACTTTCACTACCGTCGCCACCGCGAAAGAATTGGGTCTACTGCTTCGGCTGTTGGATCTCCTGGACGAGTTGTTGGAAGTTGGGAAAATCAGTCTGCTACAGCTGGCTGCGACGCGTCCATTTTACTCTGTTCTGCACTGTTTATCCGATCTCCTTTTGCAACTGGACATCAGGTGAGCACACAGTTGTCCGTAGGTTATTTGTAGTGATGTGAAAATAGCGGTAGCGAAAAGCTATGTTTTGGATCAGCAATCCCCTGCATATTTACTCCACATCTAGAAAAATAATATGACCAATAATCAACTAAATCACACTAGTGTGTAGGTTAGCTGCGGCCTTCACATTTGCACATACTATACATTAAAACAATACCAGAAATTCTTATTCAGCGGCTATAACATTGTCGTTAAAAAAGTGCAATAACAGCCTTATAAGCCACACGTCCAAATTGCTTTCGAAGGCTATCCAAAAATAATTACACCAACAGTGAAAGGAATCAAGACGGAACACCAGGCTGGATTTAGCGGAGGAAGAGTCATGACGGTTCAAATTTCTAAGGTGAAAATCATAACTATAAAGACAATTGAACATGGAGGAGTATTGTTTTATAATTTTTTGGGTTTGGCGTGAGGCCCAAAGTCGTATCTTAAAAAAGTACAATATTGGTAAAAAATATATTTTTAAATTGTACGAAAATTAAAAGTCAATGTCAGCTGACGAGTATAGTGATTGTCTGATACTTATTGTCTTTAAATGAGAAGAGCTTCAGGAACTAAATAATAAATTATTATAGACATGCAAGAGTTCTGGAACGGAAATTAGCACAAAGAAGAGCGAAGTTGTGACATGTTGGTGGGTCTAGGTCAGGACTAACACATCTAAATATCGTCAAGCAACAAACCACCCTGGAACAAGTTGGGCGTTTAGAATTCCGAGTAGTGATCACTAAAGATGCGAAATCAGAAGGTCAAGTAGTGACAAGAATTACTCAGGCAACCACTGTCATGACTAAGTTCGTTCTTCTTCTTGGAACAGAATGATGATGACTGATTAAATATCACGATGAAGATAATGATAGCTTTAGTCTTTGCCATACGCTATAAAAGTTGCCATAAATACAGTATTTCATACTGCAATTAATTGTCAGGGTGGTTGATCTGAGCGCATTATTTCAACAACCTTCTTTCGCTTCCTGGCGCACTGGCGTAGGCTGGCCCATTCTCGAGGCGAGTTGGCCGATCATCTTAAGGAACTTTATGACACGCACACCGCTGGAAAAATAGCTATAGCTGTAGGAATAGAGCCCGAGGCCTGGAGACGTTGCTGAGTCCAAGCTGCGCACTGGAGGAGGAGGAGGTGTTTCGCCGTCTCGGGGAGACCTTCATCGCAGTGCGGGCAGATGTCATCCGTTTCGAAATTGAACTCGAATCGAGTGCGATTCAGGAGGATGCTCTTGCCCATGCGGAGCTGTTCCACAGTCCTGGCCTCCTTTCTGGATAGATTCTTGTGGGAGAGGTCGGGTGGTTTACCCCCTGTGGCCTCTTGGGGCCAGGCAATGGTAAAGGAAGTGCTGTTCGGGTCTTTGGTTGTTTCTCTGATGTTATTAAGCCACTTTGTAGGTATGTACCTGCCGAGTTATTTGGTTGTAGGTATATTGTTGACAGTTTGTAGTCCACAGCTGTGTTGATCCAGAGCTTAGTTTCGCCTTACTACTGACAATGAACATACAGTATATCATGATATATTAATGTGATCGAGTTCTGCTATAGTGACCTTCTTTAGTCTCAACCTTTCAGATTTCTCACTTCCGATCTCATTTCGCGTATTTGCACTATCAACTACGCTATTACTTCCCTGGTCTCACCGGTGGTGTCGCACGCCTCTCCTGAAGGTCATGTCCCTTTAGGACCTAATCTGTCTATCGAGAAAGTGTTTTTTTCGTCTGCCGATCTGGAATCTGTGACGGACAGCAATTTCCAGTTAATTTCTCGTATACCCGAATACATGGTTGTATGCTGCTGGCGGTCAATCAAGGAGGCCTCACTCATTCTCGGACAAATCGCACAAATGGTGCTTACACGAGATGACTGGTCGAATTTCTTATCAACTGATCAGGTAATGCTGTAAACCGTGACCTTTTTGGTGTATTGACTAGATAATCGGAAATCAATTTATATTTACGACTGAGTTGTTTGGGAAACAGTAAAATCACTAAGAATCTTTACTAGGAAATTAACTTTATTACTCATTGTATTTTCTGCATCGACAGAGATTATCTATAAAGTGTATCAAACAAATTTTATTTGGGAAGTATAAAATACGAACGTAGTTATTTTTGTCTACTAACAAGCAATCAATAAAAGAAAACTGCTTTATTCCAACCCATTGAAAGAAGTTGAGGAGTTTAATGTATAGTGCTAAAAATCTCCAGATAATAAATAATTTTTGGATGTCAGGATGAAACTTAACAACACGTTTTATTGTTTCCTGATGGCTCAGGGAATGCAGTCGGAAAACAAGGTTACACACAGAATAAATTAATTAGGTCTATCCCGAGATGTCGCTGGAGGTAGAACTTCTCGGACAACAATTCAGACTGTGTTATTGATTATTTATGAGAACGAGGAACAGTAGACGATACCCACAAGGTTGCTTGACTGCTGCTATTCGCGATACACTGTTAGCGCTCCTATTCTCAGTAAGGTGCTGGGTAATCTGTCCATAAACTAGGACCACGAGGATCGCATTTGTCTGCTCAATAAGGTCGAATGAAAGCGAAGCAGAGGACGTCTATGAAGGAGCGGTTTTCTCATTTTGTTTGATACACGTGTCAGTAGATCTCAATAAGAATCCTATCAATTTAACACTTTGTCATGAACAGCCAGTCAACTATCTACAGTATTCTGCGTTAATGAACAACATAGCAATAAGGAATTGATATTGGGGAATTGCAGAAGCAAATCTGAGGATGGTCTGCGAGATCAGCTGAAAACTGAGAAAGGAGTCTGGGATAGAAACTACGAAGGATCAGATGAGACGAAAGTGCGCAATTAGGTACCGGAAGAAAGAAGAGACCCAGATAAAGGGATGGAGGAGAAGAAGTGTCCAGAGAAACATGCATAGAAGATTGCTCTACGGAAGGAAAAGCCATCATGCCCGCAATTCCACCTTGGAAAGACCTA
Source organism: Nematoplana nigrocapitula (assembly GCA_032274565.1). Classification (NCBI taxonomy): domain Eukaryota; kingdom Metazoa; phylum Platyhelminthes; order Proseriata; family Nematoplanidae; genus Nematoplana; species Nematoplana nigrocapitula. Next base: position 22,515 of record JAUYWV010022231.1, read on the forward strand.
GGACAGCATGAATTCAGAACGGAGCTCATGGTAGATTGAAACAAGGAGGCAGAGGTTAAGAGAAGAAACGACATGGAAACCGGGAGGGAAGCCCAGAAGCGGTGTGAAATTAAATCATGGACAGATGGATCAGTAAAAAGGGAAGAAAATGAGGGGCCGGTATCATGTTCAAGATGGGAGACGAGATCATAGCCGATGAAGGAGGAAGAAAACAGCAAGATAGAAGCAGTGAAGGGGGCTATAAATGAAAAGATTGAGGAAGCTGCGTAGGACACGATCGCCCATCTTCTCCTGTCCTGCCCAGTGTTGGAGTCCCCCAGATCGACACCTAGGCCCGTATCTCTCGGTGCTGCAGAGAAGTCAAGAATGAGCGAGGGACTTCCTCCGTGTCGTTGGGCTGCTTGGGCGGCCCCGGAGTAACGCGGCCGGCATAACCAACCAACCAGGAAGAGAGACAGAAGGCGTGAAGCTGAGAAACACCAACAGAGAGAAACATAGAGCCTTGACCAAGAAGGAAGAGGTGATGCTGACCCAGAAAAGGATAGAGCACTGGTACCCACTGGATACATACAGAAATAAAATTGGCAAAGCGGAGAGTGACACATGCCGCCAGTGCCATGAAGAAAAGGGCGACGTGGACCACCTACCCAAACCTGATGCCTGTCCGGTTGAAGGTTTTCAGGCCAAATCCGGACAAGTAGTCTTGGGGAAAAGAGAGGGAACTGCTGCGGCTCCTATACGCTTGTCTGGAGTTCCAGACGACGTATAGCACGCAAGTGCTAAGTTCGGCGAAGGAAAAAGATCAGCTGAAGTTACATCAGGGGGTCTTTAAATACCCCTAGAACGCATCCACTAGAAGATCCAATACCGCATAGAGTGAGAGCCTATCTCTCCTGCTCCGCCCCGTACTCTGTGTATATATACCACCTGCCTTCGTGCCCCCTCCCTGTCCTAATTGTTCTTTTTGTGATTAGGCTCCACAAAACATTTCCTCATTTTATGCTCGTCTTCTGTCCAGCCTTAGCCGAACAGCCAACATTTCTAACATGCGCTAGCACCCTTTTAAATGCTGCGACTCACTCGTTCTTCACTGCAGAGCGCCACCCACCGCAATGTAAGACGCCACATGTTGACCCATGTATGAGATACGTACTGTACACTAGTCCATGTTTCAATTATCTAATCGGGAGAGTTGACTGAATCCCGATTCGTACGAATAGAAAATAACCACGCGAATTGAAACGGTTAAGTTAATATTAATTTCCAGCACTACTTTCAAGTCTTTCGTCTTATATATTTTAATGATTAAACATAACCATTCTGTTTTTTGCGAAAAACAAAAAGGTTGTTGAAATTGGGCAGTATTTTAAGAAACAACTGCTCGAGTCACGACATCGCGGTGCCTTCGAACTGACGTCGGTGGGTTTCAACAGTTTCTGTGATGCTCTGTGGAGGTAAATATTGCCTTTGATACGTACTGTTTGAGCCACTATAATGATGATATCGTATGTTTGCAGTAACGCTTCTCCAGAAATTCAAAATCTTCCACTTGTCTGGCTGGAGGAAGTTTTGACAGAGTTAAAGGAACCGGAAGCTAACCTTTGCGCGACACGCCGTTCTGCAGGGCTTCCTTACTTTTTGCAGGTTTGAATATATGTCTAACTTTATTTATTGAATTCTTCTGTTCCATAAAGCTATGGAAAATTGTGAATAGGGCTGTTATTAAGTATAGGATAAGCCACGAGTTTAAGTAATTCTGAAATAGAATAAACGATGGTGAAGCTGGAGTGCAGTTATTTTGAGAATTAGTTAAACGACTTTTTTATCCCACTGAAACCAAATAAACTGACTGAATAGTTAAAATTTATTGATTTTTGTTTCAGACGATTTTAGCTAATTTGGTGCGGTTTTATGGCCGATTTTGCCGTTTTAAGGGCTGATTTTAAAAAATGATATGGTATTGCCGATTTTCGTCGGTTTCAGGAAAGTTTAGTAAATGTAGAGCGACTTTATGGAAGACCTTTACTACTTTAAGGCCTATTTTAAGAAAGTTTGGAAAACATACGCTTTTTTCGCGTGTTTAATAACTAGGCCAGTCACCTATGCAATTTCACACCCTTTTTAAAGAAAGTTTTGAAAATGTGTGATATTTTCAGCGTGTCTTGTAACTAGGACAGTCACGTACGCGAAAATTTTATCAGAGTTAATCAATTCATTTGCATGCTTAAATATAATCTAGTTTCATTTAGACTCTTTGTTGTCAGTGGTAGTTTGAAAGTAACCACAAATGTCTCAGTCCTATATATTGTAAATTTTACATCATGGCAAAGTGTTCTAAAAAATTAATTTGAATATTTGTGTCTGCCGCGTTTCGTGCACATTATTGCTTTGTTTAGTTTTCTGAAGGCATGACCCCATCCAACTTTGTAATTGCATCTGACCCGCAGAACCTGTGCGAACACACGGGTAACAACAACACAACGTACCTTTCGCAATAGGTTATCCGTCTAACCTTTTATTGTCAACCTCTTGCATCAAACTTGATGTTTCCAAGTTGGATTGATAAGGGGCTTCAGATTTCCTACCTGATTTGTAACTTCTCAACTTTGTTTTCCTTCTGAACCTTGCAAACCTTCATAAAACGGCTGCTTTTTTTAGTGTTACTGTTGAAAGTAAGTTTAAAGCATAGTGGGCCTACCTTACTTCACAAATTTCTTACTCACTACGTATTTTTATATAGCAGTACTGCTTTTCGTTGAGGTATTTGATTTAGCAGTATTATACTTTTACTGTTTATATTTTGGCACAGGCTCTTATTACATCAGAGAAGAGAAGCGGACGTCCTCAATTAATCACTCTTTCTACAGTGATGAAATCTTTGGTATCAATCGCTTCAGAAAACACGATGAAGTGTGCCAGTGACGAACCACAGGAATTGGTATGAACCATGAATTAATAGTATAGATCAATGCAACACTCAACACACCACCCCTTTCCCCATATCACCTACATGTACATTAGTTATAATTAGGTGTATAGTCCGCAGGAAAGAGAGGACTGTTCTTGCGTCTATCGCATTTCCTTGCTTATTTTTTAATATTTTTCTAAAAAATTCTTTTCAAAAATGGGTATTTAATCACTTGTTGCTAGTCAGTGGGCCTTCTGGTTAACTGTGAAACTCTTATGTTTTTTCTTACCTTTTCATCATGTCTCTGCGACCTTTCTCAATCAAGATACGGGGTTGCAAAAGCTTTCTGTCTAATTTGATGCGCCTACCTCACATTCGCAGTTCACGATGAGCTGCTCAGTCTTTTAAATTCGAATTCGTTATACTTATCTGCCTAATTTGTTTTATAGATTTAGTAAAACTTAATGTTAAATTGAGGCAGATCTTTTTTATTACCCTCTATACGTAGTGCTTTTTATTTATATATTGAACTCGTTTGTAGCGCATTTTTTGTTAGATCTCTCCTGTTACACATGAGGACATTTGTCTTTAGTTTTTATCACAAGGCTCTCTGTTTGCAATATATTTCGATAGAAATAGAACGTCTTTAGGTTTTCCTGTTACGCAGATTTTATTGTAAATGATTGTTTTCCTATCTCTTGAGTTTTATGTTGAAAACTGAAGTGAATAAGGCTGAGATACAGATGAAGTAGAATTTGCAAAAATGCTATTAGCGTTCCAGAAAAGACTACAGTATATAGTAATATGATGCTAATATAAAAATGGTTTTGTTCTGTACTTATAAAGACACAATGGTATTTTAAAATACGACATAGAAGCCGCGAATTATATTGTAGAAATAGTTTGGCACAACATATCATTGTTTACAGAATGCATACAATACATGGAGAAGAAATTCTTTAACAATTCTTAAACTGAATGTTTCTGTTTGGTATTTTTAATATTTTGTTTATTTTGCACGTTTGTTCAGAGGATCATATAAGTAAAAAAAAATTTCAATCCGAGCTGAAGTTTGGGCTACACCTACACTTCCTCTTACCGCTTCAGATACACTCTCTGAATATTATGCGTGTGCTCTTCCGTGATGCCACTTTGAGAGACGATGTCCAGCAATACATTTCCCACGGACTTAGATGTGCCATTCTAGGCTTCGACTCGCCGTCCTGGAGTGTAAGTCATTGTTAGCTGCGTGCACTCACCCGGCAATCTTGGCCTAGTTTGTGCGCTTTCTCTGAATTGTGCCTCTGTTTTTGTCATTCCCTCCTACAGGTTCGCAATTCATCGACCATGCTCTTCAGCGCATTGATGCAGAGAATTTTCGGTGTGAATCGTTCAAAGCACTTGACAAGCAGGAAAAACTGGTTCGCATATTCACGCATTGCTTATTTGTCAATTTTTCTTTCTCTGAATTTCTTATGTAAATACGTTTGATTTCATTTTATTCGTATCATAGCATATCCAGCCGAGTTTTCTTCAGTCGCTATACGGGCATATACGAACTTCTTTTCGAACAACTCCAGGCGGAATCTAAGAATGTCCAGTAAGTTTTTGCTAACCCAGATACTACATGCTACTGTAGGCACTGATATTCCCGTCCAATTGATTGCCAGGTCTCTCCACACGCGGATGTACCCCATTCTTCTGATTCTCTCCCGACTGCTGCCTCCAGCACCCGAGTCCTACGACGCCAGTCTGAATCTTGATGCCTTCATACCGAGTGTGATGAAGTAAGCTAGCTCGTAGTATAAACTGCGTGCCCCACACTTGCACCTAAATCATGCCTTTCAGGTGTGGTTTCAGCTCCTCCCGTCACATCCGACTGCTGGCCGCGCGAGCGTTAACCTCGCTGGTTTGCAAGAACAGAATTATTGAAACGTGCATATTTCTAATCAACTCACTGCCTACTAACGCAGGGAATCAAACTCACAATTCTCTTCACGGAACTCTTCTCCAGGTTTGTGTTTCATTAAAATATACGTACAGTATATATGCGTATAACAGGTACTCAAATTTCCTTGAAAGAATGGATGTTGATGTTATAAATTAGACTATTGCTCTGTGGAACATAGAATCATTGTTTCCCAGGTTGTTAACAGAAAATAACATAATTAATAATAATTATAGTTTTAAAAGTCACGTGCTCCGGCAATATTACAAATCAACGAATCATTCATGAATGATTTAGCGGGAAAGTCGAATTTTGATATCATCACCAATCTCTTGTCTATACAATTGTTTCGTAAACGATTTGGCATAATTCTAAACAATTTCATTGGGATCGCATCTTTTAAATTTTAATTGTTGCTGCCATGTAATTTTGTGCTAATCACTGTCTCTCTTTCCAAATGCTACGTTCTCTTATTAATAGACATATTCTTAAACATTTCCAGTGTATATATTTAAGGAAAGAAATTGGAGAAATGTGAGGCATTTAAGACTATCTCTTATATTTTTCAGCAGAACTAATCTACTTATAAATAGGCGTTGGTTATGTGTGTTTGTTTTCTTTATTTTATTTTTTATTTTTAACGCTATCACTCGGACTAAGGCACCATTCGACGCAGAATTTCACTGGTCAAGTCATAGTCAAGGTTTCCCAGTGATCGGACCACCGTAGCTACCATGGCGGTGCAAAAACCTCTCCTCGGATCACAGTCAATTGTCGATTTTTTAAGGCTATTTAGTTAAATCAATTTAGTTAAAATCAATTTCCTCCGGCGATTTGAATCCGGCGAATAAGTTTAGAAATTTAGTCGATTTTGGAAAGCGAATACATTTAGGACGAATATGTTGTATGCTGACATCCTACTGTATGTGTGTAATTATCTCAGAAACATAAAACTTTTTGGCTTAATTAATAATAATTAATAAAGCGTCAATAGCAACAGCTGGAGGAAATAGAAACAAGTGCAAAGTGCAAAATAAATAAGTATCCTTACTTGACTAAATGGATAAAAGTTATTTACCTGTTAAAATGATTTTTAAAATGAATATATATTCCTTTTCGTTGTCCCCATTTGATGTGGTTTGTCTGTCTTCCGATGGTGAGAACCTTACTAGTTTTATTTTCAGTTAGTTACAAATTATGCATTAATAGTTGATCACTGAATTGTCACTTAGCATTAGTTGTTTAAATCTATCTATCTATTAAAAGTACGATTAATTTTTAATTTCCGCTGCTATTTTGATCTTTTACAGATTCATTATCTTCTACTGGAAATTATATACATATCATTTGAACAAAACGCTGTCTCTCATCTAGCAGATTGCCTTTTCGACTTTGTGTGGCTTCTGACTGAGTCAATGCCTTGTTTGGTTATTTCTGTCGAATATTTGGCCATTATGGTCACTCTCCTTCCGTGGATCGATTCGAACAGTTCCAAACTAAGACTTGTCTGCAGTGCGATGATGTCCAGAATTTCCAGTGTTAGCCGAATGGAGCCGGGCTATTCGGACTTGCTCAAATCCGCCAGTCAGCTGATTGTCACCCTTACTACCCGATCAGACTATGACCTAAAATCCATTCTGATGCCCTGTCTTTTGGACTACTTGACAAGCCCCCATCTGGACCAACGTCTGCGCATGTTGGAAAAATTGGCAACTTTATCGGCAAATTCAATACCACGGCCGGTTTGTGAAGTGTTACAATTGCCCAATATCGGGCTTGTCATTATGAAGGAGAATGACGGCGAATGTCTTTCATTGTGGTTCGAAATGCTTAGTGCAAACCTAGACCTGTCAGTAGTAGTTTCAGAAAGGACTTTCGATTCTGAGTTAACCGTAACTATCTTGGACACTGTGCTTGAAAAGTTGGAACAATTCCATCAGGAAGATGTTTTGGCCAATGGTGTCTACCTTGTCGCTTGTCTCATTGGACGTTGTTGCGAGTCTGGTAGAACTGTCCAGGCTCGGCTCGTGCCATCGCTTCGTTTAGGCATTAGCCGGGTCAGTCGTGCTTGTCGATTTGACCAGAAAGCTAGTCTTCGCCTGGCAGCGGTTCGCGGCCTACATCGACTGAAACATGTTATGTTGGATGGGTTCTCGAGTATCGGTAAGTTTTCGGCGTTTTAGCTAGTGGATCAAACTAAAATTCGAGTACTGCCGAATTCCACATTTTGTGCTTATTCGTGTTTCCATTCCGACGTATTTCAACGTTTCCTTTCTGTAACGCCTTTAGTTCTAAAAATATGTTTACTTTCAGTGGAGCGTCAGACAATGGAATTGTGTTCGGATTGCCGTCCCGAGTCCCAGCTGTAAAATCCTGGCGACCCTCAAGCTGTTGCCACTGCAGGTCGCAGATAGGAAAATTGGAAAGAGTGTCAGGAGTGGGTGAGATCTAGGAGTTACACCAGAAGGAGAGACAGTTTGGGGAAGAAGAGGTCACTGCCACATATGTGACCTTTAGAACGGAAAGGCGCAAGAGCGGTGCATGTTTCTGGTTTTGTTAGTGGGCGTCATTTCATAAGTAGAATTTTTCTAATGACTTTGAGGGTCGGTGGCCCCAAACATGCATTTTAAGCGTTCTCGGGACCAGCTGGGTAGACTAATACCTCTCCTATGCAAAAGAATTGCAACACCAATACAAACCATGCTTCACTGATGTCTGCATGTGGTTGAGAACGATACAGGTGTACCTTAGTGTATTGCAGGAAAACCGTAAACTGTGGAATAAAAGCTGCTAATTTACTGAAATCATTTTAACTGATGTGAGCAGATATGTGAAAAAATGACGCTTGTTTGACACAGCTGTCTGGCAGCTATTTTGAAATTAAACCACCGAGCGATGAATGGGATGATTCAGCGAAACTTTTGATCTGACATATGCTGGTGCCTGTGTCGAAATAAATGTGCTATTCCGTACATTTCAATGTAGATTTTAATCATTTTCTTACAACATAATTGCTCTGTTTAGGTGGCACTGTGTTCCTTTTGTGGGAATGTTGGATTGCCAGTTTGTGTGATGATGATGAAGAGGTACAGAAAGCTGCGGCATTTTTTCTCAAATCTTTCGAGGCATCAGGTAAGAATGGATTTAAAATATCCCTATTTCTGCATCTTGCTACTGTATTAGGGTATTTGCCTTCGGTTCATTATACTAAGATTTGTAGACCCTTGTGATAGTCTCCCGTTTTGTCAAAGGGTTATCTGCTTCAGTGGTGTTTGAATAAATAGCCAAAATATATGGAAGAGTGGTAGGTCAAAGACTGCGGAAAAGGCTAGACAAGTATGAATGGTCAAGGTATGAGTAGCTAGACCGAATTGTCAGATAACCTATAATATGTGAACCCCTCGATCTACTGAAAGGGGACATTGACGTTAAGATGTCTGGTGTGTGTGTGTGATGTAGATTTTTTATACATGCGCAATTATATACCTAATTTCAGGTATGTCTAGTGGACGGATCAGTTTAAATTAACAATGAGTTGATTTTATACCAAATGTAATTCTGTTTTAACTGCTTCCAACTTTCTTACCTCTGTTTCAGTTCGCTTTGTATTTATTAGTCGAATCGCTAGTTGTTTTTGTTTTAATGTTCTGTAAATGTTTTTTTCTTTTAATTGATTAAATGGATTGGATGTTTCCGTGGAGGTATTTGCATCGCTTTTATTGTACCACATTTAATCACTGATAAAAAATTATTGTGATGAAGCAAAACGCGTTTGTTTTGACGTCGAACTATATTTGGCGTATTGTTCTATAGGTGATGTTCAGATGTCCAGCGCGGTTTTGCCGCATGCGCTGCGACTTCTGTTGGGCACCTTTTCGGATGCCAACTGTTGCGCTTTAGTGAGACAGTTCATCCAATGGATTTATCACGGCCTTGCCACTCAGGAAGATCCACTCAATCTGGTATGTGTTGTACGCATTTATGGAAATTGTAATGTCTGCTTTATATCGCAAATTGGTGTTTCTGCTTGTTTCTCCAGAATGACATTAGGTTGTTTGATCGGAGTGAAATGAATATATGCAGAGACGATATTGTGCTGGTGGACGTTCTCACAAAAGAACTCTCAGGTGGACTGGGGCCTCGTCCCAAGTCGTGCTGTCGGCGTACACTAGCCCACGCACTGGCAACTTGTTTGACCAATCACGACGATGCTAGCGGTTCTGTTGTTGGCAGCACATCGTTTCTCTGGGATCCACATCCGTTCACTGAGAATCTGGTACAGAACTATCGCTTGAGAGCATGCCTCGAACTTGGTCAGAAACTGTTGACCGATCTACCCATTCCATATTTTGGTTATTTTAACCGGATATGATCTTTGTCTAATCAATTTATCCTAATTTTGTCTTAAGAACTTTCTGACAAGTGTTGATAAATATTGATTTATACATAGTTTCCATCTGTCTTTTTATGAAAATACACTTGATATTAGAATTTACCTATACACTGATATATTTCAATACATAATAGCATATGGAGATTGTGCTTTCATACAGATAGCAAAAGAAATTATTCAGGTATAATAAACGTCCAATGTATTATGCCTATCAAAAATAGAAAACGACAAATAAAAATCGTGTTTTTATACACTAGTCTTTAGTTCTAGTTCATATAATGGTGAACGCTTTCATAATGATTTTATTAATGAACTTCAGAAAGTCGCGATGGAAGCTGTAGCAAGTGTGTAACTTGAGCAGACAGTCATGGGTAGAATGGTGCAGCTTTCTCGTGTCTGATTTATGAGCAATCAGATTGAAATTGTTCCCACACTATCGGGACCACCAAAATGGAAAACTCTAGGTGAACAGGCGGGACCCCGGCTAGTGTTTTAGAAAGTGTAATCTTTTTTATACCAATGTGAGAAAATGTAGGTAAAAAATATCGAAACTGCGCTAAATGAGTAAAGCTTGATGCGAAAGGAGCGATTGGAAAGCTATCAGCACAAACTCCAGACCATAGATACAGTATATGTAAATAGCCTGCTTTCTCTCTCTCTCTCTCTACCTAGATTGACAATCTGGATTAAACGATGGTTACGCCCATGTAGGATCCTACATGCGAGGCAAAAGAGTGTTAGGCGGTAAAGGCGCAGCATAAGATTGCTAGATTTATACAGGATTTCCTCTTTGTACTATAAGTACTTCATAAAAATGTAATATACATACAGTAAATCAAAATTTTGTGGTAATTTCAATATTTGATCTGATGAACTTCTCATTGTCAAAATTAGCTTGGAATTGTATTCTCAACAAACTATCGTGAAATGCCGCGTAGACAAATTTTACTGGTAGAATTATTTAATGTATAGCGTATACTGTATATAAATAGCCTACTTTCTCTATCAAAATAATGAATAAATTAAATATTATTAACGAACAACATTAATAGTAAAAAAATAATTTAATAGCTTAGAGCGAACTACCGATAGAAATCTGTTCGACCTTTTTCAGAAACCTAATGATAATCCGATCACAATGAAATTAATGTAGTAAATCACAGCCGTTCGAATAAACTATATCATGGAAAATAACTTGAAAATTAATCAAATGACATTGATTCTTCTATTACGACGCTATTTGGGCAATGACGAAGGTCGATGAAAGTAAAATGGAAGCTTTTGAGATTTATGTGGACAAATTAAAGGAGTCCTATACAACTATCTCTGGCGAAGAGGAAAACCAACAAGATCGGGAGCGAGCTGGAGTTACGAAAACAAATGGCAATACGGAAGATTCGCTACCTCGGCCGCATGATCGCCTAGGAGGAGGATTTGAAAAAAATTCTCAAAGGATCGGTATAGAAGGCAAGAGGGTCAGCAACATCATATATAGACAATGATCGAAGATTCACCAGCGGAGAACTCGCACCAACTTCGAGACTGGTCAAAGATTGCGTAAAATCAGTCACACATACTTTTGTTCTTTTCTTGTAAGAAAAAGTGTTATTGGTAAAGTTACAGTATATTATATGATATTTTGTATTATTCTATATTTAGTATAATGCAGTGATTCTCAAAGGGGCTTACTTGGCCCCCAAGGGGGTATGAAATCTCTGGTATGGTCCATATTCTTCTATGGAGTAGAAAGCTGGACGATCAAAAAGTGACCAAGCAAGAATTGATGCCTTTGAAATGAGTGGCTATCGGAAGATACTTAGAATATCTTGGAAAGATCGACGCACCAATGAGTCAGTTTTGCTGGAACTGGATAGTTTTATTGCCCACTGTAGCTAAACTAAAGTAGCAGTACTTTGGTCACGTAGCTCGGGGAAGCGCTAGAGAACTCGCCCTGACGGTGATGGATGGAAGTATCAGTGGAAGAAGATAACAGGGAGCGCCTGCGATGCAGTGGAAGGAAATGATTGTCATAGAATGGACTGGACTAACCTACCATCAGTGCAAGGAGCTATGACTCAAGACCGCCAGGAGTGGAGGAGAGTTCAAGAGTCGTCATCGGTCGTCGCCCAACCTCCAATTAGGATGGCATAGAAGATTTAGAGAGATGATATTTATATCTATGCTCTACTACATCAAATAATTATAACAGTAAAATTTATAAATTACGCACGATCTCACTATATTTAGTTTATTGAAGGGATTATTCCAAACTAATTTGACAATAATAATAATAAACGTTTATTTTTTAAAAACACAATGAAAATCAATTTGGGGGGAAACAGTGGGAAGCATTACGAGCACTAATCAATAAACACGTCATTATATACACGAAAGGCACAAAAGAGGCCCGGAAACGAGTTGTACTGGTAAAGGGTTGGACGAACCGACCGTGGGGTGATCTATGAGGGATGATGTCGTGGAGGACGTTGTCGTTGTTGAGCGCCGCTTCGAAGAGGGATCGCGCAGCCTTCTCTCTGCGGCTCTTGAGTGGTGGGAAGTCACCGCAGAGACAACGGGTACCGGGTGTGTTCATCAGATCAAATTTATTTTTATACCATTGAAATCATCGCAGTTTGCATTTATCTTTACAGTACTACAATTTCATAGGTTACTTATATTATAAAGAGGAAATCTTGTGTAAAGTTTAAACAAATTTAACATACTTATGCTGCGCGCTTACAGCTATAGCACTATTTTGCCTTGCGCGGCTGTATAGGACTCACTTTTGGCCCAACCATCATTTAAATGGGATTTAGGCACATTTCTATCCAAGAGTCGTGACCACTGGATAAGCATCAAAACAAAATATTACCGTATTTTTAATTTATACACGCCATTGATCAATAGTACTAAAATACGATAATATTTTGTTTTGATGCTAATCCAGTGGCCACGGCTGTACACTTGATTCCCATTCTCAATACAATAAAAGTTTTAGTAGTTTATTGTGTAATAGAAGTTGTAACACGGTATATTAAACACTAAATTCAATATAATCTTATAGCCGTGCATATTAGGTCAGCCTGTGAACTTAGGTAAAATTTAACTCTCCTGCACACGGACCTGGCTATGTACATAAATCGCAAAATACAGAAATTCTGGCGTGAGCCGCACGGCACGTTATGAGTACCGCATTGGTGAGAGAATTTAAGTGGTAATTCAGCCACTACACCTTAAGAATGATGCGACATATGGACAAAATGAAGCACAATTACTGTACACCTTAGCCCCAATAAAATATTACAAAATATAGTAAGTGCTAAGGACTGATTCGACAACAAATTATCGACGGGCATGAGACGAGCTAACAGCACCAGCCGGAGCCTACGCGAGTAGTTTTAGAGCCGAGATGGTTGCCATCAGTAAGGCCCTTAGACATGTCCTGCCAGAAGTGCTAAACTCGACCAAGATTGGGGTGTTCACAGACAACAAAGGAACGATCCAGAAACTCGAGGGGGGACCCATCGCCCAAGACGAAAG
>JAUYWV010022232.1:0-25671 GCA_032274565.1 Nematoplana nigrocapitula
AGATGATAATGCAGGCAAAAATCGGAAACATTTATTCCATGGTTAGCGTTTTCGACAACAACAATTTTCTGCATGTTGTTGTCGAAAACGTTTACAATGGAATAAATGTTTCCGATTTTTGCCTGCATTATGATCTGGTATTTGAAAACAGTCACTGTCTCAACATTATCTACTACTAATATCTTTTGACTGGAGTTTGGGAGACTTTTTGCCTCCTTTTCTTGCCTTTAATCTAAAAAAGCAATTTTAACAATAATGTCATTGTTCTCCCCTCCTACACCCTTATTATATTTGGACTTATTGTTTCCATAGGGTGGGAACATTGTGTACATATTATTAACGTCTCATATGAGCTTAGCCCAACTCACTCTCAATTAGGACAGCCTATATAGCCTATGTGCACAGCAGTTTACTGCTTTCAGTATATTATATTTTCAGCACAATTTTAATGTTATCACGTCTTGTCCATATTCCCTGTGCACCAGCATTTTTCTCACACAAATTCTATATGATCAACAGTCTCGCCTTTTTTCGCTCCACATTCTCCTAGACAACACAAAGGGGAATCATTAGACTTGTCAGTGTGCTCTAATTCGCATTAGTAGTTGTCAAAATCTAGTCATGGGATGCGTAAATCAGTGCTACTTGCGTTTCCATTTTAAATCACTTCTACCTAACTATCCCAAGACTTTACCTGATTATATTTATTTCGAGCATTTCCTGTGCACAATTTCATTCCGATATTTTCACTAAAATAATAAACCGTCCCTTTATGACGCACTTGAAGATCATCCATAAAGGGGAAGTGTTTAGATCCTACCGTACATTATCTTTTTAACTCATGTTAATAGTAGGAACTCAGTCGTGTCTAACTCACCTAAAATAGATTGAGAATTCCCGTGACGTCACTTCTATTTATAGCAGCCAATCAGCGTGAAGTACGTCAAGGTCACGTGGATTTCCCAATCTACTTTTAGGTGAGTTACATACTAATGTTCAATCCAGCGGCTACTCCTCAGAAAAGCATTGTCAAAAAACAAACAGCAGATGTGAAAACTACTTCCCTGAAATATTCCACTTTTTGTTATCATTGGGGTTTTTGGGACTTTAAACGTAGAGTAGCCTTCGTAGGATGTTTGCCGTGCGCCAAAAAGCGTCGATATATATAGCGTTCATACGTAGTGCTTGACGCCCAGATGGTCGTCATATTGTGTTTATGTCGTAGGTAGATTCTAATACTCCAATTATTATTTCCATTATGGTCATTTGCTTTTACCACATTCCTTTTCTTATATACAGTACTTACATTACTATGATCACTTTAGTCACATCCATCCACAATGAGACATTCTTCTGTCTTTCTTAACTAAAACAATATCCGGTCGACGATGTTCAATACTATACGGTCAATCTGGATGTCAAAATCTGATATCAATGTTATGTAAGAGTTCTGGCTTAGGCGGTAGGCATAGCGCGCTTATCTGTTTGTTATTTTAACAAGCGGATGAGCTCAAGTGGTGTCCCTCCAGTTACTTTTTACAGCCAACCTCCAGAATGTCAGTCGTTAACGGCTTCCACTTTTCTGACTACGACCCGGTAATGCGAGTTCTTATAGCTGTTTCATTTTTCAATATGTGATCTACGAAACGGATCCATCTGCATCCAGCTGATGTAAACACTCCATTTTAGCAATATTTTGTTGAAAGCTTTGTCAACCCAGGGAATCTTTATCCTTCTGCGTAAGGGCCACATCCTTACCGCTTGCAGCCGGTCCTCCATCGGCTTCGTGATGGTACAATTCTCACTACCATACGGCAGGCTGCACAGCGCTTTAGTGACCATAACTAAGTTTTTAATGCCAAACCTAATGATAATACTCGTTACATCTTCACGGGATATTGTTTGATCGCTATAGAGTCCATAAATTACACAACAATGCAAACAAACTTCTTTTCAAATATTGTTCAGATTTATCCTACAAAATTTATTTCCATCCATATCTCTGTTGTTCCGCATTATAATCACCTTGCACAGTGTGAAAAAATAAGGTGAGAGAATGCAACCCTGCCTCACACCCCGTTTCACCTCCACGAACCGTGCCTTTCAATCTGACCGCAGCTCGCTGATCCCAGTACAGCGTCTTTATCAGGACGATATATTGCTCATCCAGATCCCACAGTTCCACTATTTCACATCGCGGCATGTGTCTCACTCGGTTGAGGGCCTTCGCATAATCTATACATACGATATACAGGGTGTCTCAAAAGTCACTCCTCATACGAAAAATATGATAACAAAAATTAACTGTTGTTATTGGTAAACTTGTCACGAGTCCAAAGAAGTCTATACGGAAGTTGAGGCAAAAATGTGATATTAGTAGTGCCTCAGTTGAGCGTATCTTGAAGAAACATAACTTCCATCCATACAAAGTCAAGCTGGCGCAAGAACTGTATGAAGATGATACCGACAGACGTGTTTAATTTTGTGAGTGGATGTTGGAACATCCGGAAAACTTTGTCCAATCCGTGATTTTCAGTGATGAAGCCATGTTTATATGTCTTCATAAGCATAGACGACTGTGACGCGCAAAATGGTTCACGGTTGATGATGTGGGCTGCGATTTGGGGAATTATTGACCTTTTTGTCTTAGATGAACATGTCACTAAAAAGAGACCTATCTAGCCATGCTTCACGAGTTTATTGTGTCTATTCTTGATGAATTACCACTGGCACAACGACAACAAATATGGTTTCACGCAAGATGGAGCACCACTGCACTTTGGTATGAATATGCGTAATTTGCTTGATGTGGAATTTTCAAGACAATGGATTGGAAGGTGAGGTGTTGTTGGGTGTCCACCAAGATCCCCAAATTTAAGTCTGCTCGATTCTTTCTTATGGGGAGATTTCAAATCGTTTTATGTTAAATAACAGACCAAGAACATTCGATGATCTGAAGAACCGAATATCAGCTGAAATGGCCAAAATTGATGCTGCAATCATTCGACGAGCTCATAAATCCGATCTACTGTACATTGATGCCATAAAAGCACTGATGAGACGGTGGACAATTTGAACATGTTTAGTGAATTTTTAGCTGTTAAACCTTTTTGTATATATCATGTTGTTCTATACTCCTAATAAAATTGATTTAGTTTTTGTAAATAATATTTTTCGTATGATGCGTGACTTTTGAGACACCCTGTACATATATCTTAGTTTTTATTCATCCTTCGACTCTTTCTGCTAGAATTACAAGTACAAAAATTACTTTACACTGTACTGCTCCTCTGTCGACTCACCAGCTGTCCGTCCGCACAAAATCAACTTTGTCAGTTGACTTATCAGACTCATAGTCCTGTGAAATTTTCATTTTGTGGATACTCCGGCTTCTTGGGGAGAGTGATGACGATATCTTTCCACAATCCGCGGGAAAACGTGCTTCGTAATACATTTTGTTTACAAGGTAAAAATATACGAAAACATTTTCAGTCAGTGAACATAAAAGAGTTAGATTGTATTCGGTCACCAATGACCTTTTCAGAGCTAAAGAAAACATAAAGTAATGACAGTAATGACAGAAGGTATTGGATGGTGAACCAAAGGGATAGAGAATTGTTAGAATCAGAGCAAGTTATGAGTCCTGTAAATTAATTATTATGATGATGGCATTATTGTTTCAATTTTATGGTCATTTTTTAGGTTTACAATAAACTCTATAGATAGACGATAAAGTATACTGCTGATATGGCGCGCGTCATAGCCTGATATGAAAAACTAAAACGACACGTAGCTTTGCAATACAGATTATATATGCGTTGTATTGACAGACTGGAGATTATAATCAACGCTAATGGTAATTTAATGAATAAAATGTTAAGTTTTCCTTCTAAAACACACACTGTCTATCTGTTAAATAGATATTAAAACCGCGAATCTGTTTCATTTAATTGACGCTCAGTCAAAAATCAATAGTTCAAAAACAGCAGCCGCGTTGATAGAAAGGCAATTGCCTCAGTATCTATGCAAATATTTTAAAAATTAGGTTAAATAGTTGCGTAATTCTCTTCATCTGGCTTCATCTGGAAAAATGATCCCATTAAAAATAACTGATGGGAAATGTTGATTGACAGGTCATCCCTAATGAAAATCTGACCGAACTGGAACAATTTAGAGAATTAGACTGATTTTTAACTATTTGATTTTGAGAAAATTAATAATGCCGTATTTGTTTTACTTGAAAAAATTATTTTCACAGCGGGATAAAAGGTACTGTACATTATTTAGCATATATTCCATTGGGAGCTACAAAATTTGCTCGACCCTTTGCTGTTCTTGCAGTGTTCGAATTCAAGAAAGATAGCCTTCCACTGTCCTTCAACATAGTTTACTATAGTTCTGAGACAATAAGTTTGCAGAGCTTCCCACCAATCATCAGTACGCCTAAATAACTAACATATCGCCAGATTTCATAACCAAATTCACATCGTCATTAGATAATTCATCACTCGTCATTTTTTTACCTATTGGGGTGATTCTTCTTGACGTTCAAACATTTAAACCAGTCATTGTACCCATATCTGCTCCAAGTGATTTCAACTGATTTCAAAGAAAAGTATTGGCAGGTATACTGTACATCACGATGTAAAGAATCAAAATATTGCAGTACATGGTCTCACTTGAAGTTTGAAATTTCATATCCATTGAATATTTTTATTCGGAGGATCCTCTCATAACGTGTCCTGCAAACATCATTTTTCTTTTGATCAGACTTTCAACTATAAGTATTTCATATTTCCAATTATTTTCTAGACTTCTTCATTGGTCATCTCTTTTCAATCCAGCTTATCTTCAAAAAAGTCTTCTGTAACACCACATTTCTAATGCATGGAGTTTTTCTATGATCTTTTGCTAAATGTCCATGTTTCGCTAGCAAACCCTACTACTGAAAATATGCAAGGTTTCATTAATATTTTCTTCATTTTAAGGTTGATATTCTTTAAATTTCCAAAAAGTTACTTTTCGCCTTTCCAATTCTTCTTCTTACTTCTTCCTCGCATTTACCATCATCTGTAATCCAGCTTCCAAGACATTTTATTCAGTCACTTGTTCAAGTTCTTTGCTATCAACTTTGATTTCACATTTTATCTTTTCATTTTTGTCTCTTACCGTCATTTTTGTCCTTTTGTGTTCACTTTCATTCCAAAATCAATAGGTTGTTCATTAAACGCATAAGCCATTTGCTTTAATCCTTTCATACTATCTGCTTTAATCGACCTTTTATTCTCCTCTCATAAGTATATTTAATAAAAACAACTTTGGACGAGTATCTTTAGTACCTTATAACAACGTTTTCTTGCTGTTCCCTCCCCATCCTCCATATCTTTCATTATATGCATTTGTCTTCGCTGATTTCCTCTACTGTCGTATCATCTATGTACCTGACCTTTTTCTGTCCTGTTCCTCGAATTCCGATTCCGTAGTCTAGTTCTTTCAAGCCTTTACTGAAATCCACATATAGTACGAAATACTACTCTCCATGAATATACCGTATGTAATTTAATTGATGATTCTAATAGTAGTTAAGTTACTATGCGTGTCGTTCCTTCCTCTTCGAATTTCTTTTTTTTTCAATCATAGAGTAATACTTTTTAATCACCATCTTAAGTACTTTAGATGCATAACTTATGAAGCTGAAGTCATTAAACTTTCTGATGTTAGCGCTCTTTGCAACGGGTATTAGGGTTCACCGTGTCTACTGCGTTGGCCTTTCTCTATTCCTAAAATATGTTACACAATTTGAGTATACTATGAAGACTATTGCATCACATTCACTTTGCATTATTTCAACTACGCTTTATCAGGTCCAGGTGATTGGTGCACTTTGAGATGTTTTATCGCAACATCCACTTCAGGCTTAAAATTTTTAGTTTTATCCGAATTTCAATCTGAATCTAGTTTACTCCAGTACATGAACGCTATGATTCTCCTCGCTTTTCTATTCCATTGTCTTACTAGCATGGTTCTCTGGAACTCTTTGGTTCTCCGACTATCTCTGTAAAATGCAGTTTGAAATAACATGTCTTTCCGTCGACTATCCATATATATTTCTCATGGTCTTTCTTTCGTCCTAATCGTACATACTGATAAATTCAAATTTTCTGCTGACACAATAAATATCACCCGAATTCAGATTTTTGCGAGAAGTGGAAGAAGAAACGAATAGGAGCGAGATGGTTATTCTGATTTAATTGTGTCTAATTATTCGCTATATAGAGGTACTAATGAATGTCTTCCGGTGTCCATTTAATGACTCGGGTAGAAATAATGGAATAAATTTCCCTTTCTTTCGCACCCTCGTGCTAAAATTGAAAAAATGGAAACGACTCACGGTAAGTCGGTTAATGCCACCCCGTAATCACTAAATAAAAAAACAATTCAGGGGAAAAATTCAGTAACAGTGCTAACATTTTTTTAAGATTAAGAGATGTTAAACGCGTGTGCTAGCTTGGAATGAAATCAAAGCAATCATTTGCATTGAAATGCTGCTTCAATTTACATCAAAAGCTTTACAATGTTTGAGGTTGGCCAATATGCATGTGAATATACTGTAGTTGAATTTCCCAACTGGGCGATTTTGGTGTCGACTACATATGTGATATTTTAAATGTCGCCTTGTTTTGCACTTCACACAAACAGTACCTGCGTATTCACTGCATCATTTATCACTTCCTGACTCTTCGGTTCAAACTGCAGTATTATCTGCCTGACGTCAGCAATACTGGGCTGCATGCAATCAATCAATAACAATCAGAGAAGCATGCGTAATTGTAGTAATTAGCAGTATTTTATCCCAAATGTCCCTAAAATAGCCCAAATTCAATCCCAAAACATAGCGCATGTTGTGTTTAGTCATTCAAAGGGTGGGTACTAAAACTTTTAGCTCTATTCGATTGTTAATTAATGAAGAGCTAGCGAACAAACAAACATACATGTAATTATTTTTTGGAAGATCTCCATGTTTCAAATTGGTCATCCCTAGTTTCCAAAAATATATAAAGAACGATCTGTATAATCATAAGATTAAAATGTATAACGACTTACTGTCCATCTTCATATTTCTACCCTTTAAACCCAGAAATATGAAATGCATAAGCTCCGTTGGAATTTGCATCAATTGTATACGTTCGCTTTCTACTAGACCTTTTACATATGGATTTCAGTAAATATAAGATTTATTTCAGAGACACAAGATGTATTTCAGAAAACACGAGATGTATTTAAAAAAAACATGAGATGTATTTCAGAAAACGTATGATGTAGGTCGGAAACAGTACGTATGTATTTCGGAAACCGAGGTTGATACGTACAGGACAAACGATTGGATAAAGTATTCAGTGATTCAAAAGCCGAACTCTTTTCTTTCTCGCACCCTATAGTCCAAGGCTATATTCTACCGTAAATACTTGGTCAAAAGTCAAGGCAAATGTAAAAACAAACATGCTTGTTTCTAATGTCAGTTGTGATGGTACTTGGTCAAAAGTCAAGGCAAATGTAAAAACAAACATGCTTGTTTCTAATGTCAGTTGTGATGGTACTTGGTGAAAAGTCAAGGCAAATGTAAAAACAAACATGCTTCTTTCTAATGTCAGTTGTGATGGTATTGGCGAACAACGGTTTCAGTTTGGACGGAAATGTATCATAAAATGCAAAACCTATAGTACAATTACCGAGTGTAAAATGTTCTAGAGCAGCTCAACATGCTACTACTTTGTAGAAACCTATGTCGCAAACGCTACAGTAGATATGAGAACATGCGTGTAATTTTTATATTGAAACTCTTTGCCATTTGCCGATATTTCTCTATGTAAACAATTAATCATAAACGTATTATGTTTTACACTGTTGTTCTGTTATTTCGAATTATATTTACTTTTTACGATTTTAAATGCATCTTTTCTTTTCTGAAACACATCCGGAAAATATGTACAGCTGAGCTATTTTTTCTATAATCCTTTTGGTTAAAAGTTTCTTCACGTTAGCTTATAAGTGTTTGTTGATTATCGAATTTATGTTTTGTGGTTCTATTGCCTTAAACTAAACCTGTTAGACGATGCAAACATGTTTTTGCCGGTTTCTGGAACTGCTCGACATGTACTATCGATGCTGCTGCTTTAACTTCAGGAAACAGAATTCCGGACACAATTGTGTAAAGTCAGACGAATAGTGTAGGTGGTGGAAGGGACCGTGAGCCCAACCCCCCAAAAATCACACTTACAACTATATTAGACTAGCAGGAAATGGAACTGGGATCCGGCACTTATCCGAGAATTCTTTGAAAAAGTGACATTTCCTAGATGTTACACAGTTTCTAGTTTGTTCCACCGTTCGGTAACTTTAGGGAAGTAGGGATATATTTACAAGTTTCAAATACAAATCTTTCTACACCATTTATTAATCCTGAAAAACGGAGAACCAGAGTCTCGAAAGGGTTTCAGATATAAAATCTATTCCCAAGAGATGCATAACTTTTTCGAAAGAGTTTTTGACAAAACTGGTTAATTAAAGCAAGCAACATAAAAAAATAAAACAGTTAAGACACTTAATTAAAAACTTTGAAGTGAATGCGCCGTTATTTTAAGGAAATTGCTCAATGAGATTTCCTGTCTTAATTAATAAAACCTCCAATGATCAAACATTCCACATTTTTTGAGCCGCACATTTGATTTGATATGGAGTTGTGCTTCCAGTACAAGAACCAGATGTCATAATGTGCAAATTGGCCACAAAGTATATCCCAAGATTTTCAATTCATCAGTTTTGCTTTTTTTTCGAAAAAAATGGATCCCTTAAGAATGGATATTATTTCGAAACCGTTCGAAAGGTTTTGGGAACTAGATATTTTAATTTCGGTTTGGTTCATATTTTTCTTTAAAATCATTTATCAGTCCATTTTGAGTTATGTTAATCAAGCAGTGAGAATTAACATAACAAAAACAATAAAATCTGACGAGAAAATTAGCGATATTACTCAGACCACATTAATTAGTTTATCTCTAAGTAGTAGTTAGCGATTAGTGCGTTTAGAAATCAGTAGTTCAATTTGATGACAAGAAAACAATATCGATCGATTGATTATATTAGGAAAAGTAGTTGTTTAAAATATGCTTGGTCATATAGCTAAATATCAAATTTGACTGACACTTGCATCTAATTATTTTCGAAGCGGTAATTTAATTACAGTAATTTACAGAATTATCCAATTTTAACTTAAACTTGTCTGTGCCAAATATAATACCTATATTATACTGTGCGTGAATATGTGTTAGTTTCCGGATGCAAACTTCTATAGGCGGTCTATTAAAAAAAATTTATTTTATTATATTATACTATAAAAATCTATAAAAGTGACCATTTGCAAGGCATGAAAGTGTCCATTGATAACATATCATATAAATATAGTTATTAAACACAAATTTATATTGAAATAACATAATTTCTTGAAGCGTAAAACACAATCTTCTGTAACACTGAATGTACTAAAGAGAAAGCAAATCTTTTAATAGAATCTATGAGGAGATGCGATGTGACAGTAGTCGCAATTCAGTGTGTCTTGGAAGAAGATTGTGGCCTGAAGAAGACATACAGAAAATGAAGAATGAATTTCGCGAAGGTGAGAGTTGTTTTGACAGGCAATGGATACTCGGAAACTATATTACTGAATATATCGAACTAACAATAAGAGAAATTGTAAAAGATACATGACATAACAGAAACATGGTACATTCTTTTAGACAACCTAGAATGGATATTGTTGTACACTAACACATATGGTTCATTAAATTAAAACCTACGTTTAGGAAACTATTTAAAAACGCACGTTTTACAAAGTTTCAACTAAATTCACTAGCAAATTCCTGAGAAAATCGATTTGACATCGAACTGACATCGACCCAGTCATACAAAAGTCAAATAAAGAAAACAAACAGATTAAAAACCCTTCGTATACCCCATTTCTTGTTTTAGAAGGGCTCATGTTTCCATCAATTCTTATGTTTGGAGGATCTCCAAAAATGTAATTCGAAATTCTCCAAAAATAAGGTATTTTTGTTAGTTTTGGTGATCTCCAAAAATAAAGTGTTCTGTCTGGATATTTGCCATCAACTTTGAAGATTAAATAGTAATAAAGACTAATTATATTGGCGAATTTTCGTTTAAACTTTGTCAAACCAAATATTTTCTGTTGCTTTGAGTCATCTCGGTTTATTTATTTGGCTTGACAAAGTGTAACGAAAATTCGCCAATATAATTTGCACATTTTTCAACTTTAGTCTTTATTACTATATTATAGCATTCGATATAAATAAAACAATAACATTAGATATTTAGAGATATGGAAAAATACAGTAGATCAGGTAAGTTAAATGTCTGTGTGTTTTCGTTGAAGTTCTATTAGAATAGAAAAATAGATGACATATTTTAAATTTTAAATTTCTATTTAAAATTTAGCAATATTTTAAAAGAGACGTTAACAAAGAGTTGATAGGTTTTGTGAATTTTATTATCGTTAAGAGAGGATTGAATGTTGTCGGAAAATCTTAAAGATTCTGGAGAAAATAAATATCAATGAAAAGTTCTTTGTAACATACAAAAATATTGTATATGTGTGACCATTAGAAAATCACCTTACTCGAAAGGCTTGGTTTGCACCAAAGGTTGATTCAAAATAAATAGCACAGAACTCAAAATTTGATTTTAGTTGCTATAAATTTTAATCGACTGTACCATTTTAAAATTTGAAAGGGAAAAGAAACCACCATCGATTCAGATGTGTACAGTATGTCGAAATTGTTTATGATGAATTTCAAAGATTTGATTCCTATGAACTAAGAACATGATGCGCGATAACACTAAAATACACATCTCAACGTTTCTAGAATAAAAAAAGTGTTCTCTGCTAAAACAACCAAGGTATACCCCAGACAACAAGGTCTGCGATCGGGATATTTTTTGGAGATTGGAAATGCAATGAAAAAATAAAACGTTCTCGTGAAGAAAAGATCTTGGTAAAAATGACCTATCTGATGCACTGTATTTTTCTATAAGTCTAAATATCTAATGTTATGTTAAAAACGCACTTTTGAATACAACTACATATAATAATTTAAGAATAATGTTGACACTTTTGTGATTTTCTAATGAAAATGACTCAAATTTTATTGTGAAATTGAGAAGTTTCGCTGCCACGCAGTAATCATAGGACGGATTGGCTGCAAATAATTACACAATTTGGCCGTTCCAGCTATGGCGAGAGTATACGGTCCGATATATTTGATCTCACGCAGCTATCACATTCGGTTTGCGTATTTTTTGAAAATGTAGGAATCAAAATACCTAATTAAACCGTCATTTCTTTGTGTTTGTGACTGCGGTAATCTTTATATACACTCTGGTTCAGTGTATTCCATTCAATAATTTGTTCTCTAAAGAAAACTGACTTTTAGACAAAGCGGTTTTACATATTAAAGCACCCAAAGGGAAACACATTCTTTGCTTTCTTAAATTGTCTTCTAAATAATTTCCTGCTTATGTCGTAAACAAATGTTTAGAACGGATTAGTTAGAATGACACTCTCATAGTGTCGCAGATAATTAAGAATATAGGCAGAATGCGGAGAGATTTTAAGTGCAGACATTAAAATATATAAAACTATTATAGCATATTGCGTTCTTGATACCAAGACATGTGTTCGTTTTGACATATCCTTATGATTTAGCATTCATGAACCGCGTTATGTATTCGTTTTAAAATAAGCATTCAACTTACATACCTCTCCGCATATTTTCATTCCGCGACTGAGATTCAAATTACCGGAACGCATTTTTCGCTAATAAATTTTCGTTTCTAATTGGCAAAATTAATATAGCATTAAAATAACATGTTCTGCTTGCCGGGATGTAAAGTCAAGTTAATAGCTTTTTTGAAGTATTCATTATATCAATTTGGACATTGAATTTTTAATAGGTTACATGCATTTCAGATTTTTATTCCATTTATCAAACTAAACACAAGAAATAGCCTAAATGACTTCTTCCGCTTTGGCGGATTAAACTAGTGACTAGACGGGTTCAGTTGGTACACTTATCATCACTGGCGATGTCCTCCAGGGCTTACCGTGCAATGCAAAATATTATGGACGACAGCTACCTTCTTCTTCTTCTTCTTTCCGCCAAATCCGGAGTTGCCTACATGACCCGGCATTACATAGTCCTGCCGGTCCCACGCAGATATGTGATCAAGACTGGACTGCTAAGTGCTGAAAAATGTCGAACAATTGACCACTAAAGTAACGCTCTCTCAAGTTGATCCACTTAGGACAAGTACACAAGAGGTATTCTCTGTCTCCGGGGCTTCTCCGCAACGTTTCACAAGTAATAAATTCTGCTTTGACGATTCTCTGGCGATTTGTTCTCAAGGGGAAGGAATGGCCAGTCCTCAATTGACAAGCAGAAACTTTGTGGTCTCTGGAGTAATCGGTGGTCGACCCCCTACCACCGTTGGCCTCTCTCGCAGCGTGTTGAGGCGCGTGTCTTTGTCGGATCTGTCTTTTGATCCTTGGCTTGGTTATTTCGGAGTGGTAGTTTGGAATTCCTTTGGTATTCTGGAACTTCCATAGCCGCGAATCGATCCGACCGGTCGTTGTCCTGCACACACAGTGTGAGGAATCCATTGCAGAGTCACCGACTTCCCAATGTCGTCTAGAGTGCTGGAGCTTCTTTGAGACTACCTCCTCGTCCAAGATTGTGGTGATTCGTTTTTCTTAGAGGGTTTAGTTGGGCCATGCAAGTTTTTAACTTGCACAAATGAACTGTGCCGATGTGAGAAAATCAAAAGTGATTCCCGGAAACGTAAATGTGTGTTTTGGTGAATTCATAAGATTGCGTGAACATAGATACACACAAAGGTATCGATAGATACTGATTTGTGTCTTAAATATTGGTTTGGTCAAATCAATGGACCTTTTGGTAAATCATGTACATTTTGATATTCTGTGTACACGTTTCTGTGTTTCATAGGCCTATAATATTGGGAAGTTAGTTCACTGTATGTGAATTCATGGAATTGCCTTACCTATCCCCGTATCCAGAACGAGAAATGTTCGTTATTTAAATTTATCGCACTCATTGAATCGCTGTCAGTTGAAAGTGGCAATTCTCAGCCGCTGCGTATAACCGGTTTTAAAAATTACAACGCAGAAAACATCAAACCTAACATACTCATCTGTTTGCCAGGTTTTGCAGATTATCGGTTCATGGCTGAGATGTTTGCATTGGTTTTTTATATAGCCTTGCTTATCCCTCAAATATAACTGTTGACAGATTTCAAATTTTCCTTCCCTTTGAAGTTCTTCAGAAATCGGATCCTTTGGCAGCAACTAATTTAAACAATTTTGGAGCAATTTTAAAGGGCAAATATTTCAAGCGTGTAGAAAGAGATTTAATAATTTTACCGCTTATTTTTTCAGAAACAGCTAAGATATCTTTGAAGAAATATGTATTTTAATGAACTTTACTTAATAAATGTCGATACAAAATCTCCGGCAGGGCGTTTATTAGCAATGTAATTAATCGTTTACCAACATATTTCACAATCAAAACAGATATTGCGCTATGTTGAAAAATAAAATTAATTGATGATGTACAATACTGTACGGCAAAGATATCAATTAATAGAGGTTGTTACACTATATTCCTCGACCACAGAAATCTTTTGTTCTCGGCTAAATAACTAGGTCAAAATGAAGGTTACTTGTTACTATAATACGTTATCAGAAAGTAGTGTACTATAGATTTTATCCATTTTAGAATGCCTTCGATCGTGTTAGGTACTCAGCGCTGTGACAAACACTAGAAAATTCCGAATAAGTAGGAACATACTTTGTTTCATTCAGAAGTTGTATGACTCCAGAACCATCATACTAATTGGTGCCATTCACAGCTACTGGTTCACAGTAAAGCAACAGTTGGTGTGAGACAGGGATGTATCCTTTCACCGACAATGTTCAATTTAATTTATTTTTGCAAAGGATTATCAAGGATGCGCTTGAAAAGTATAGCAAATGAGTCAGGGAAATTGAGGTTTGTGGAGGACATAGACTTAATTACAGAAAATATCAATGATCTACAAGTATATAAACTGACAAACAGACTGGAAGGTGCAAGCTTAAGCATGCGGGTGAATATCAGCGCAAAAAAACAATTGAAAGAATTAGCAGCACATTAAACGGGCATAATCTGGATCAAGGTATTTTATATTTGGGAGCCACCACTACAGAGAATGTAGGCCAGGGAGAAAAACGTGAAGCAAAGCGAATTGCAACTGCTACAAGTGCGCTTGCTAATCTAGGGCTACATTTATAAACCAAACAAATGCAGTTGTAATCAAAGCTTAGATTACTGAAAGCAATGATCAACACCATTGTATTAAATGACTTTGTAAACTTTGAGCGCTAAATCCCAGAAGAAAATGGAAGCTTCTCGACCTAAGTGATATCGCAGGTTGTTTGGTATCTATCACCTGAAAAGACAAACAAATCAGGGCTCGAACAAATCAAGATGGAATGCACAACACCAAACCTACTGTATAGAAACCTCACATTTTTGACAAGAACTCAGAAAAAGAACGAATGACATAGTTCTAGATACAGGGGAAGTGTAAAGATCAGCACGAATTTGGACTGAATATATCAAGCTGTGGGCAAACCATCAAGACATTTTGAATGTTCCCATCTCGCCACCAAACAAACATGGTTGGCGTCAGACGGTCAACGACAGTTGGGTGCACCTAGTATGACCTTACCGGCTCCTGTTTTGATGATGATTATGATGACGATAGCGTATACCTTGCATAAATCAATTGCTATCTAAAGAATTTTTTTTAATTAGTCTTAGACGGACATTTATTTGTCTAAGTTGGATTATAACGTACGAAATACGTTAGTGGTAGAGGCTATATATCGTTCTCATGCAAGTCGGAAGATGGTAATTAGTAGTTTGGCAAGAAGTTGAAGATTTATTGATACGTATTTTTAATATCGGCAAACTCTTTCTGTGCATTTCACGCCGAGCATAAATAACGCATAGTTTGCTAAACTAGATCACCGTGTGTTTGCTAAGATTCTAGGGATAGAATGTTTTACCGCCTTAGGTGAACCGCATCGGCCCTTATGTATTGATCTAAACTAGTCGATAGATAGTTGATTTATGAAATCACTTTTGGCTGCCGCAGTAAAAGAATGCGAGGATAAGTTTGTTCTATGCTGCCAACTTTCTCACGACACTGAAGGATATTTTGCCATTAATCAACCTGATGATCTTCGTGTAGGTGTTTCTCTTTTCTAAGCAAATGTTTTGGCACCATGACACACTGTCACAGGGAGCAACAACTGGCAATTAACTATCAAGTACAGTACTATATTTTTCAATCTAAGCAATTCTACAGTATACAGAATATAACAAACAGTCGAAGAAATATGAAAAAATGAAAAAATCATTTATTCAAATTGACTCATCATCTTTGATTCGTGAGTCGCAGTGTCTGAGGGTGCAGTCAAACGAATGTTTTCCTTTTACAACTGTATGCGATGTATTCACATTCTCTCACTTTTTCTGTCATGTGTTCTCCATCCAGTTGGATTCAACATCATTTTTGTCTGTCTCTCACTCTTTTAGATGCGTCCTCGCACCTACTGTATATAAAAAAGATCTGTGTGTCAGTATGTATTGTACGTATCTACTGTATGCCCGTCACGCTTATATTTATATTGACGTAGTCTAATCGATAAGGCGTCTGCATTTGAAGTAGAAGATTACAGATTTGATATATCCGCCGTGAGTTAATTATACATACATATATCACCTTGAATGGGGAACCATTGGAGCAACTTTATCAAAAGATGGTAGAAGAAGCACAGAAGAAGTCCTCACCCGGATTGCCACAGCTACTGTACATGTACATGTACAGTACTTCAGAAGCAATGGCCTGACTTAGCATCTTATATATATTTGTCAAGTTGTCTGTGTGTGTTCCGGGTGGGCGGCCGGACCGTTGGTGCCAGCGACTCGAAACTTTGCATGGGTGACCCCCTCAACCATGCGGGTAGCATAAGGGGGCGAGCTTGACCTCTGAGGTCGGGGTCGAGGTTGAGGTCAAGGAGGCTAAAAACGGTGTGAAATGGCCGTTTCGGGCAGAGTTTGTTTGTTCCTGGTGCGCGGCCGGACCATTAGTTCCAGCGACCCAAAACTTTGCATGGATGACCCTCTCAACCCTGCGGGTAACATAGGAAGAGGAGGTCGACCTTTGAGGTCGGAGTCGAGGTAAAGGGGTCGGGGTCAAGGTCAAAGAGGCTAAAAACGGTGTGAAATTGCCGTTTCGGGCAAAGTTTGTTCGTTCCGGGTGGGCGGCCGGACTGTTGGTGTCAGCGACCCAAAACTTAGCATGGGTGACCCCCTCAACCCTGCGGGTAACATAGGGGGACGAGGTCGACTTTCGAGGTTTGCGGTCGAGGTCAAGGAGGCTAAAAACGGCCGTTTCGGGCAGAAGGAAACCTCCCACAGAAAATTTAATAAAACAAAAGTTGCAGGACACCGGACTATTCTATTGCCCATCAACGCGGGTACCCTCTGCTAGTATACACTAAATTTAAACTTTATAAGTCTCTGGCCATCTCCATCCTGTTGTACGGATGTGTGACGTGGACACTTCTGGCAGAAACAGAGAGAATAATCCAAGCATTTGAGAACAAATGCCTGAGAAATCTAATCAGCATGCACTACTCCGAGTACCAGACCAATAAATATGTACGAAGTAAGATCGAGAATCTGGTGGGCCCTCTAGAAGCGCTCCTTGCAACCGTCAAGCGGCGCAAGTTGAAGTGGTTTGGCCATGTCACCAGACACAACAGCCTCACAAAGACCATCATGTAGGGCACCGTTAAAGCTGGACGCAGATGTGGACGGCAAAAAAACTGGCTGGGCAACATCAAAGAATGGGCAGAAGTGAACATGCCAGATCTCCTGAGGGCAGCCAATGACAGACCGGTTTGGAGAAAGTTGTGTGCTTCTTATGCACTCATGTCCCCCCCGACGACTCTCAAGTCCAGCGATAACCTGTCCTGATATTCTGAGTTGGATAGCAATTTTGATCTTTCAACGGAATATATATAAATCTTCAAAGCTGAAGCGAAAATATTTCTATTGTAAATAATTGGTATATTTATTAATTTATTTTATTCACATTACTAATAGTAGTATAGCATGTAGCATTGGTAAAAACCCGATAATGGCTTCAGTTGAAACTTGGTATGAACAGGATGGTAGTCATGTCATTGAAGTATACTCGCATCTCCATAAGAGGGTATGCCTGTTTGTATATAGTGGCTGAAAACTTTAATTTTCTCTTTAAAGCGATTATAGAAAATGTTCTTCTTGAAACTTGATTTTCAGAATTGTTGAACTACAGTTTTTAACTTGCATATTTATCCTTCAGATTTTATACCAAACGATTTAACTATGAAACCTAATTTGATTTGAGAATTCTCAGAAATCAATCGATATAAATGAGGATATACGACTGCATTTATAGTCCCATAGTTGTCCAAAATATATTTTACTCATTTTATCTTAACATTCCAGATGGAAGAGAAAACTTTGTCAATCCGACTGGAGCCTATGTCTTGGCACATAGCCAGCGCCTTTGTCGATTTCATGCAGGCCTACAATTGGTCGATGGTGGCAGTGGTCGTGGCGACAAACCTGCCCAGCTACAAGCACCTACTGGAAGATTTGAGAAATATCAGAGAGGAACGATCAAATCAGGAGCATCCCAACTATTTCCAGTAAGAATTTGATATTTCCTTTAATATTTCATGTGTAAGTTAGTTAGAAAAATATTGCTATATCCTATCTATAATTAGATAAATATATGTGTGTATGCATGTCTGACCAGTATTGATCTCCCAACTCTCTTGACTGATTGCATACTTGATGACATTATTATATATACTGACGCTATACGGGTAATCCTACTAGTAAAAATAACTGCAAATCGTAAGCGGGGGGGAGGGGGTTCTTCGGTAGAGAATTCCACGTGACCGTGGCATACTACAGTCTGATTGGCTGCTAAAAATACAATAACGTCATTCGTATTCCCAAATCTATTTATGGGTGACACAGAGCATACACATATTCTACTACTTCCACCAATAGAGGCTATGCGCCAAGAAATGCAAAGAATGAATTTATAGGCGATGAGTAGATGAACAAAGCAGGATTGAGTCGTCTTGGTTTGAATAAAACCACTGCATGGTATTTTATTACACTGCCCTGACATAATATTAAGCCCACTTACTAAAATTCAAAATAAAATCATAGAAAACGGCTGGCTTTATAACAAAACTATGTGACACACAGAAAAGCAATCATATCATGCATTGCCTCATTGGAAAGCGTAAAATATGGAGAATGAAATATCCTAAACTGCGAAGAATATCTTAATATTTTGACATATAACCACGAGACTTAATAACTCTGGCCAATCTTTCCAGTATTGAGGAATACAGTTTGTCAATCATTTTATTAGGCACAGAACACCAAAGATGGATGATGCGTTGCCGAAGAGTATATATATCTCTTGTCGGATCACTATTCAATTGTAATTTCATCCAGTTCCAGACATTTTAGTAACTATTCAAGTCTGGAGACTGTGCGGGCCAATCCAGAACATGGATCCTTCGGTGCGGAACCAGTCCTTGATTATTTTGGCACTGTGAGGTGCACAATTATCCTGCTGAATCAGGAAGGAGGCATCTTCATCCTAGCATGCACCGAACGCTGTCTGTCAGGTTTTCCTTCAAAACATGTAAATAAGTATTGGAATCAAGAGAAGAGTCTGTCATGAAAATTTAACGAACACCGTGCTGGCCAAGAATACCCCATAGAAGAATACTGGAAGCATTGCGCACCTTGAAATGTTGATAAATTGGTAAAAATGCCTCATCAGTCTTTCGCCAGACATATAGCCGTCCATCGCAGTCCATCACTATAAACCGGCATTCACGTTGCCCCAAAAATCATGTACCGATTTTTCTTTATATTTCCGACACCACTGTACTCTCGTCCACCTATTCTTGCGTGTTACAAACGTCGACTTGCGAACAACTCGTACATACAATCCTGCTACATGGAGGCGTCGCTGTATAGTGCGGGCAGAGACATGGGACCCCGCAATTTCCACGAAACGTTGTCGATGTTGTCGAAGAGAATCGCGACGATTGAAGTTGGTAGGGCGAATTAGGTGCCGATCATCATCAGCAGTTGTCAGGCATAGACGACCACTTCGGTGGGCACTGTGGTAAGCACCAAGTGTCCTCAAACCTTTGAAGAGTATTACGCACAGCTCCACACGATAAATCCCACAAATCAGAAATCTGTCGATGAGAATGACTTCTCTGATTGAGTTGAACAATACGTTGTCGCAAGCACTGACATGCATCTTTAGAACGTCCCATCTCGCTTAGTGATAAGTTATACCACACTGGAGGCATACCTAACGCATTAAGCAGATTTCAAACTTAAAATTTAAAATAAATTGAAGTAAAAAATCGATTTACTTCAAGAGATACAATGACCTAATGTAGTTTATGAATAGATAATGAATTCAAAATTCTACAGCGGAGTGGTTTATAAGTCAGATAATGAACTATCTTCGTTAATTTTCCTATACGTAATGCTTCCATATAGAAATGGTGACATGAATCGATTTGAAAATTTGTTCAAAGTGATATTTCTTTGATTACAGTCCGAGCTAGCGGACGACTTTAATATTTCTTCGAATGCTTTCTAAACATTTTATTGTGTGTCATTTCATTCGTTCGTTCTCAATTTTGCCTAATGACCCCAGTAAGAGATTAATTATATTAGTCTCCATTCGTGAGCGAGCTGGTATTCCTACTTTTCCATATAATTTCATGTATAATTTCGCATGGTTTATTCTTACAGTATATATCAAACTCTGCATCACTAGCAGAAAATTCCACAGAACGGATATTCAGTTTGTAAATAACCAAACTGCCACTTTTATTGGAACATAGAAAATCTCCATAGATTTTCCTTCTTCATTCTCCGATGCTAAATTCATTAGTATAGAGTTCGCCGAGATTTATGTCAGTTGATAATAATTTGTGATTGGGCCAAAACTGAATTTAAAACACTCTGTGGAATAAAATCGTCTGATGTCTTCCTGTTTGGGTGCACTTTTTCGCTTTCAATGACTTACAACATAGTTCATCTACCATAGGATGAAGAGAGAAGAGATTTATCACTCTTACCTTCGGGTATGGATGAGAATTGGACTTTTGACTGCCTGTGGGACAAAAACGAGGTGGAAGCTACAGTATATGGGAGATTTGAGAGAGGTAAGAGTTAATTTGCATTAATAAGTGGAGGACAAAATTTCCGGAATAGAAACGAGTGACTGAAATGTAGAAGAGTGAAAGGAGACCACTTGAGGAGTAGGTGGTCTGGGGGCAAGATGATGGCAGCATCGGGATTTCTGATGGCGGCACTGCTTGACTTTAAGTAAAATTACAGCACAGATCACCAACCCCAATTTTCAGCAACGCACGCAAATTACTCAACAAATAAAACGATGCGAAACAGAATAAGGGGCGTCTACGTACCCTTCGAAATCCAAGAGGGTTTATTCCCATACCGGTAAAAGGCGTAAGAGGCAAAAACAAATGATTCATTAAAACTGCCATTGGCATAATATCGAAATAGAAAAAATGTACATACTGACAATAAACACGACTTGATATGTGACAGTGTCACATGTTGATCCCAGTCATCAACTCGCCCGGTCAGTAGTTGGAATAATTTTGAAAGATAATCAGGCTATTTTATGACACTTTTTGCCCAGACACACAGACCAACAGAAACATCCACATAAATGTATGTACAGTACATCAACACAATCGAGTAGTAAACCAAAGTCTGGAAAGGAAGCAACACAGATCATCGTTAAAGTACGGTATAGACACAAAACATTAATCTCGATGTACCGGGTGTCCCATAAATAATGATTTTTATATCGATCGTATATTTAGAATGTAAGACGTTTTAAGTCAGTCAATATATTTTATATGGCACATTTGATGTGGCATTTCTTACTAATCTCATCCTCAATTTAAAATCTGCACTTGCACGGCGTATATGGCAATATTACAGGGATTATACGAAAGCTTGGAATATACTCTATTCGACGAACATTCAAGAAACAACATTACAAGTACATGTGCATGTCGTTCATGTAGTAGTTGAAGAGGATGGGTGATATGACTGATCCTTGCGGCACTCCAAAGTGGATGTTTTGTATGTGGAGAGTGTATTGTTGTATAGGATGCGTTGTTTCCTCCCTTATTGTAGGTAGTTGGATAGGTATTTGTTGCGTGCGTTAGGCAGGTTTAAGTGTAGGAGTTTCTTTGTAAGAATGTGGATGTTGACTGTGTCGAATGCAGACAGGTGGCAGCCTCCGCCGCGTGGAAAGACGACGCACCAGTACGGCCGGGGACGCCTGGGAGCTGTGCCGGGCGCCGTTGATAAAAGGAGCGAGTCTGCTCCGCTATTAGTGATGCCACCCGTTTCCGATCCGTCGGTCCACAGGCGGTAGGCAGTCGATGGTCTCCAGCTAACCTCTGAGTCTCCGGGTGGTCCTCCCTGGTGGTGTAGATGGTGAGGACATCATGGAAAGACACAATGTAGGTGCTCTCCCATTGCGAGCAAGAGTGAGCAAGGGGGCACGTCCTGCTCGCGGGGTTGGGTGTCGATGTGAACTTCCTTGGCCAGCTGGGATGCCACGGTTCTCCAGTCTTTCCTGAAATGGCCCGTCTTTCCCGGCGCACGGAGGCCATGTGGCACAGTTCTCCCAGCAATTGATTTAGCGTGGATGTCCTGGCGGTGTCGCAGGAACCTCTCTCGGAGTGAGGCCGCCGCATTCTCGACTCCTCCCTCGCTTGGGAGGCGACATCCCTCAACCACATACCCCTCGCTTGGGAGGAGACATGGAGTCCCCCGACCATGCCCACCAAACACTCACGGCAGACCTGTAGGATTAATATGACATACTACTGTAATAGTAGTTATGCAGAGGTGGACACCAGCATCCACCGCAGAGGGCATTAGCAGTGGCACAGGAGGGGACGCCCTAGGCTAGACTCCGTTCGTCCTGACGGACTTTAGACAGTGCACCATGACGGATGCTGTACATGCACCAGTTTTTGGACAGCCGCTGAAATTAATCATGAAAGGATGACCTAGCCGAGATTCGAATCGGGAAACCTCGGTGTTTATGTCAAGCGCGCCGAGCGCGTTACCACTACACCACCGCGGCTGTAGCGCTCGATGACAGCGACGGATGATTGGCCTCCTTCAGAAGGGCGGTAATTGGGTAGACCGGCAGAAACACGAGATGACTCGGGCCCCAGCTCTGTGGGTCACCTTTACGATATCCCGGTTGGAGTCTGCAGCCATCGCCATACAAGATTATGCGCCGTACAGGGCTGCAGGCTGAGCGAATGTATTGTAGACCGACTCCAGCAATTTTCTATTTTGGTCCCATGTGCGGCACGAAAGTCATCGGAGGACATTCACGCGTCCCTGTACTTTTTTCTTCGCCACCGTTGCCTGACAGTTGAAGGTTACCTGACAGTCCAGATGGACGCCGAGAAGACGCGGAAACAGCTTGAAGGAGGCTTGTGTGTTCCCTAACATTATCCGGAGGATTGCCTTTCCTTTGATCTGTCTTGGATCCAAAGAGTGGAAGTAGGCCACTGATTAAGTGGGGTTCATATAAACCTTCCATTGGGAGCCCCATTCCACCAGCCACATCGCTGCCGGCCATCTCGCATGCACCAACAGTAGTGCCCTGGGCACCAGACGTCGAGTCGTTGGCGTAGGCTAGAGAGGGGCAGTGTGATGGGGGTCCTTATAGCAGGTCGTCCATATAGGCCAGTCACAGGGTTGGTGCAAGCACCGACCCCTGCGGGAGGCTCTCCGAGAAGACTCTGAAGTCACTCCTAACACCGTCCCAGCGAAAGTAGGCCCATCGGTCAGAAAATAAAGGCAATGAACCAGCGAACGAGGCATGTTGGGATGCCTTGGCGCGAGAGTTTGGTGATTAGAGCTTTTCTCCACACCATGCGTAGGCGCGAGAAGAACGGCCAGGAGTAGAGCGGTTTGGAGTGCTGGCTTCTTTGACTGCAGACCATCAAATATGTACTGGATGGCCGTGTCTATTTGTTCTACTACGGATCGGCCCTTCCGGAAACTTGCTTGCGATGAGTGAGGGAGGTCCCGGGTCTCGAGTATAGAGATGAGACGGTCGTTGACCAGTCGCTCGGTTAGTTTGCCCATGCAGGACAGGAGGCTTATGGGACGAAAGAAGGATACAGCTTCTGCCGGCTTACCCGGCTTAAGGATTGACCGAATCTCCGCCATGCGCCATGATGCTGGACTGAGCTGGTAGTCCAGGAAAGGTTCACTGTGTCGATTAAGCAGCGATATCCGAGTTCTGTCAAGGTTTCGGAGGAGGTTGTTGGAGATTTTTTCGTCAGGACCTGGTGCGGAGCGTTCTGTGAGACGTCCGATCTGTCTCATTAGGTCCACTTTGTGAAAAAGCAAACAAGGTCCAGAGCGGTTCTCCAGACACTCGCACGTCGCACGAACCGCGTTGCGGGCCTCGAGTTTGACGTCCCTGTCCCCCGCCTTATCCTTTGGGAAGCAGGTGAATTTAGCCCGTGCCTATCGTCTTTTATCCGATTGGAAAACTTTTACTAGTGAGTGTAGCAGACTGCGTGTAATTTTTAACTACTTAAGGTATCCATCTGAACATATTGACAAGCATATCAAACACTTTCTCAACAATAAATTTATGAACATAGAAACAGTCCAAAATACTAATACAGCTATCGTGCGCATTCCTCTCCCTTACAAAAATTCTAAATCTTCCGAATATGTCCGCAGTCACTTACACTATAGAACCGATTCTTATTTCTAAGAAAATTAGTTCTAAACTTAAACAGTCAGAAAGAAAGACAGCGCTTATAAATCACTTAAGTGTTGTTTACTATTTTTAAATGTGATCGGTGCGATGCTGATTATGTTGGCTATACTAAAAAACATTTATTCCAACGCGCTTCCGAACACAAATACAGTGCTATTGGCAAACACAAACAAGATCATCAACGGAGAGAACACCACTGAAATTTCTAGACTTCCAGTCCTAAGATCTACTTATTGATTTTTTTCAATGATCGACATACGCGAGTTACGGCCATCTCCTTATACTCAGTCAGACTCTATCAAAGCTGAACTTCTCTCTTAATCTGATTTGTTTTCATGAATTGATTTTATTTTACCTGAACTGTACTATTTGTATTTGCGCTATTTTTTATCAGCTGAATTGTATCAGCTTTTACTTAGAAAACTTTTACCTGGTTGAAAATGCTTTTATGTTTGAAGCGAAACGTTCCAATGAAATCCATATCGTCATTATTTATTTATAAAATCATTTCAAAGATAATATTTTTAAATTTTTTATAATTATTGTAATTATTCATTTTTTTTGGGGATCCATCCCCCTATATCAACCCCTCCTTGTCTACAAGCCCGATACCGTACATTTTTTATCTATCACGTAATTGATCTCTGAACGCATTGATTGGATTCACTGTTAAATAATACAAATTACTATACTTTTAAAAAATGTTTAGTTGAGTTGGTTTGGAATTATTACGCGATTTAATAATTTGCTTTTTAAAATTCCAATAACGACTGTTCACCTCTTGTCTGTCTAAAACTTCTACTTTAAAATGGTTAGCCACCTTTTCAATTGTAATGCATGTCAAATATACGCAAGTAAATGTATACCAAATGTATCCTTTCTACTGTATACAGTACAGACAGTGTGTGTCTAACTCATTAAAAGTAGTTCATTTGAAGTCGATTATATTTCCTGCGGGTGTCTGAGTCACGTGATTTCAAATGAGTTGTTCGATTGACTTAGCAGTTTGATGTGAATTATACTGTAACATGGCTTGCTGAAAATATATATAATGAGGTGGGTGTATCACCTTTAAACGTGTCTGAACTGTGTGGTAAGATTTCTATGCCGTTTACTTATAGGGAGCTGCTATTAGGCGAGAGATATTTCATTGTGTGAGGTAAAGTAAGAACATAACGCAGAAAATTATGTTTAGTTAAAAATCATCTGTTCAACGAAGTTGTGTGCGCGCCCCAAGCAGCAACATTCTCATGGCGAGAGAGTCCTGCTCCCTCTTTGCTCTCCTCTTTTTATTTATTTTCTCTCTATTTCTTCTCTTCTTCACTCTTTTCTCTATTTTTTATTTACTAGAAACCCATTGCAGCTTCGCTTGCCAAAACAACATTACTGAGCAATTAATTTTTGCTAAGAGTCCTATGTCCGCCCCAAAGTCCAAAAGAATTCAAAGAGACCCTATATAAAGCCCGATTTATTCATCCTATGACTGGCTGGTATTTTTCTCCCAACTCTCTTGACGGATTTGCACGCTTGATGACTCAAAAGAATGCTACGTCA
>JAUYWV010022233.1:0-16923 GCA_032274565.1 Nematoplana nigrocapitula
ACGTTGCAGTCAGGCTAGGGTTTAGTAATCATTGGTGGTTTATTTCATAAGGTTGTACAAAATATAAGTTTGCTCTGTCCACTTTCGACTTTGTCTTGTTACAGACGATATATTTGAAAATTGCGCCTGTATTTTATTTCCGTAGGAATATATTTAAACACAGCGTTCACCATGACTCCAACAGTTAACTACATTTTTCGACATCTTTCATCGTTTCAGCAATATTTATCTATTTAAAAAGCTCACAGCAAGCCCATTATTTAAAATAATATTTTAAAAAATTTTCTTGCGCGTTAATGGATTTGATTTGAAGGCCAATCAATAACCACTTTACACCTAACTCTGATCAGTTAAAGATTCTGTGAAGACAAGAACTTTGAATGCTTCAACGCAGTATTAAAATCAATAAAAGCATTCATAGCAGTAAAATTACCCATTGATATGAACAGATAAAAATAGGAAATTATAATATGTGACCAGAAATAATAAAAAAAGTATTGTGCATAAACAAATATAAAATAATAAAACATGAAAAAAACAATGAGAACATATCATAAGAACTACAAAATGAAAGATTAAATATTAAAGCAACGTAAATTATTCAACAAGAATGTACATAGCGCAAGGAAACAGAAGGCATAAAAAGGCTCACAAAGGATTCTCTTCAGGTTCCTGTTGTGAAAGCCGTTAAGGACGCGGGTGTTACATTAAGTAGGGCGTTTGACACACAATGAGAAATCTATCTGAAGGGAATAATAGGGGAAGAAGAAGGAGAAAATCTCTCAAATCACGCGCACCACCAAGACAAAAATCGAAATCGCCTCCCAAGCGAGGAGGGGGGTGACGAGAGAATACCGGCAAAAAATAAAAACAGCAACAGTTCCCCTACGCTAATCTCCTCATCTTCCACAAAGGGTCGAACACCTTCAGTCGGGCAGCTGTCAGATTGCGGTACCTCTAAGAGATGGGATATACGCACTCTTATCTTTACCACCTCATGGATCACCATCTCCCAGCCATCACGTCGCTATAGTGGATCAACCGAGAAAATGCGTATAAACCACACCCGGACCTCTCAAATGTTTCTTTACTAATAACGGTGCTTTCATTTTCTAAATGTGTTTTCCCAACAGTTTTTATTTTTTTTGTTCATCTTATTTTTTTCTAAAGGGACGACCTTGTACCCGCATTATTTAAAAGTTTGGCTTGATGACTGCTGAATGGTTGAAACCGGTTGCCATTACAAGTTGATATAAGTTTGGTTCTCGTTTATACTTTTCATTCGTTAACTGTACCTGTAAATTAACAAGGTTTACTTTGCGATCTTGAATTCTTTTTATTTGTATTCTTTGCGAACTTTAAAATCTAGAAAAATTAACCGTTCGTTTTTTAAGCTGTTATAATATTCCAGCGATATCTGTAGACATTATCTCAGTCTAGAAGCTTTCATTTTCCCAGGGTAACCCTGAATATACCAACTGTAATAGTTAATAAAGATTTTTGACAAAAACCAGTAATTCTATAAAAAGTGAAAAGATAAATAATGAGATATGAAAAAATATGATTATATTTAAAATAAATTCAATAGCAAAATGAAAGCAAATAAAACCAATATTCGTGGTACTTTTCACACATGAACAAGCGAATTCTACTACAGTATAATTATTGTAGTGATTTGTACCAGAATTTTCACATTTGGGCATAGACAGGTAACTGTCTAAAATGCATGTATAACAAATCAGTCGCATGTTATTATTGTTTCCATATGAGTATTTTTCTAAAATATACAGCGGAAGTTGGTGGGAATGCTTTTCCCGAATGAATCACATTAAAATATTCATTTTGTCACTTTGGAGAGCACAGTGCAAAGTTAGAAGTGATTAATATACTGAATTTAAAAATTGTTATTGTTTTATAAAGAACTTGGTGATAAAGTCATCGGTCACGTACAAGTGTGCCTAAGTTCTCGTAGAACGTATTCGAACATAGAAATACACAACTCACAATGCAGTCGTAGTACTATTAGAACTACATTGGTTGTTTGATTGAGGCGCTCTTAAATCGGGCGATCCCCATTTTCAAGCGTTGTTACAGTACCTCGTCGTTCATTTGCTGTTATTGAGCAGTATGGAGTAACATCTGACCTGTTGCTTGTTAGACATTTCAGGAGAATAATAATTCGCAAAACGAGACATTAAAAATTGTTTATTCCTCTGTTCTCAGTTGATGCTTGTCCATTTCTGCTCCAATGAGTGATCCACAACATACATTGTTTAAATAATCCTATGTCTTTTTAATACACACAATATGCATAACGTTCCACTTTGTACAACTAACTGTACAAAGAATCGATGAGAATAGAAATGACGAAATTAGCAGACATGACATGTATAAGAAATTGTTTATTCAGATATGTATATAGGAGGACAAGTGTTATCGCCATTCAGCACGATCTTCAAAGAGCAGTATGTTTGTTTGAATCAATCAATTGTAAATTGCAACGCTTTACCAGTTGTTGGGCGCTGATTTTGAAAAGCAGTCAAATCTTTTCCCTCTGTGCAGTCAGCATGGTTTTGTTTTGAGCCATTTTTAAAAAGATATCATTCAAACAATCCATTGTCAATCTTGACTTATTTAATTAGAATGCCTTTCATTGCTGTTTGTATAAGGTATTGCATACAAAGAGAAGTGTTCCTAGTTCGCTGCAAACGAAACACTGCAAGTGTCTCCGAGTTTCTGAACAATGACTTTAAATACAAACAGGTTGGTTAATGCTAATGTATAACTAATCAATTGATAGTTATTAATCCGCCGGATAACCTCATGCACCAATATATAGGTCACCAATGGCGACACTTTTCTTTCAGATGATATCCGTCCGTTGTCTTTTAAAATCAACCGCCTTTCATTTGGATAAAAGTTTGAGTAATTTTATGCTTCCTTAATGCATGCTCAAATTTATTCTTCGTTAATTCATCCGGAATGTAGATTATCACCGTTTGTTTTTTTCGAATTAGAAAAATCGTGCACAGCTGTGATATCTTATTTCAAATCCTCTCATTTGGTGTCATCCGATCTGGAATCATAAAGAGTTTGTAGAATCAATCGCTTTGTAATCAATGTATAGTATAGGTCAAATATATAATTAATAGATTTGTCCATAAGTTTCTGCAAAACTCTTTCAACCCTAAACCAGTCGTCTTCCTTTAGCGTACTAGAGGAAATTAGTCCTGAAGACATTCTTCCACTTAGCATTATCTGATTTGAAAACATTGAAAGTATGTCATCGTAATATTCTTCGGTAAAAAACTCAAACGACTTTCTTTCTGATAGTGCTTCATAGACAATTGTTTTCGTATAGTTTTCCTGCAAGTTCGAACAAATATCATCGGCAATTTTGTACAGGCCTATTTCTATATTGATCAAAAAAGTATCATAAAACAAAGAACTGCACATCTCGACAATTTCTAGTATGATGCTTTTAGAAATAAGTTCGCGATAAATCTCTAATAGAGTAGATTCAGTGAAGTAAAACTTTTGCAAAAACGCACGTCGTTCATTATCATTAGCGGTTTTTAGTGTGGATGCTCTCTTCCCAGATAGGAACTTGTTTTCTGAAGTTTGTATTGATGAAAAGGATAGAATATCCTGCGCAAAGTCCGGGCGTAAATATTCCATCGTGCCGGTGAAACTAGTTGCATCGTGAAAGACAAATGGCATCTCCAAATGAGATTCCTCTTCTTCTAGACACCCAACTGCTGACATGTAACACAGATTCTGAAGACTTTCGGAAATTATCTCTTCATACATTGCTAGAAATTCCAGATACAACATCGATTGCAACACCATTGCATCTTCGACTATTTCTTTGACCCACGTGTCAATCCATATTGACAAAAAGGATAAATAGCGCCATTCCCTTTTCAATGTTGATTTATTCTGTTTCGAAAAATCAATATTTATCGTCACTTTTATTATCCTATCTGTCCGTGGCAACACGTTTTCTAAAATGGCATGATCCTTATGGCAAACATTTTCTTGATATCCTGAATCTAAATCAATCCTTTCCTGAGTTGCAATTTCATGATTTATCGCCACCGGTGTTCGACAATTTTCCAATAAAACATCTATTAGATTATCAAATATATTCATTAGCTGAGATGTTATGATACGTTCAAGAGTGTCTCTCATGAAATCGTTGTTAACTGAAATGGGCCCATTTGATGGAATAATAATCTTTCCGACACTCTGCTGGTTTAGGTCGGTGGCAACGGTCTTGGGGTGATTTGCCTTGATTTCAATTTCTTCCCCAATTGCCCAATCAGCTTTGGCCTCCACCGATTTATTTTCATTGCCTTTGAGCAGTGTCTCTGTTCGCACCATGGTTTCAAGTATACGATCGCAGAAAACTTCAAGAGTGGTAGACATTCTGTTCAAAGAGGTGCAAATGTCTGCCAATTCCGATGGAACAACATGGAGGTGAAATTTATCTTTGACCACCCGAGAAAAAGTCGCTGAAGACAAATTATGTAGACAATCTTGAAATATTTCATCAGAAATAAAATAGCTAAGGGATGCCGTAAGCAATGATGGAGCAAACAAATCACCAGAACTGTCTTTGCTGAAAGCCACACCAATTAAACTCATCGCTTCTTTGTTACCATTGTGAACGTCTTCAGACTCGGGATCCAGAGCAACTGGCTGTTGCGGAGACCGTGTCGAATTTACAATATTTTCTTCTCTCAACTTGTCAAATGTTTGCGCTTCTTTTGGTAACAAAATATTAGCCTGGACATTTTCGTCAACTAAACGTAGGCATATTCCTTCTTGCGATACTCCACTTCCGTGCATATTATTTATAATTGGTCCCAAATGAGACAGAATATTATTAGTATATTGATGCTTTACAAGCAAACTTTCAAGAGATGACTGGAACATGTTTGACACATGTGCTGGTAGTACCAGGGTAGGCTCTTGGTGGACTGAACTTTCTAATTCTATAGCGACGGTTTCAGTAAAAGAATTAGAATAACTTATTTTTTCTTCCATTAAGTCGTACGGAAAATCAGTGAAGCGATTTTCACTTGATGTCTTG
Source organism: Nematoplana nigrocapitula (assembly GCA_032274565.1). NCBI lineage: Eukaryota > Metazoa > Platyhelminthes > Proseriata > Nematoplanidae > Nematoplana > Nematoplana nigrocapitula. Next base: position 5,096 of record JAUYWV010022233.1, read on the forward strand.
CATTGCGAGTTTGCTTTAAAACTGTAATCGGATGCTGAAATCAGTAACATCTCACACCTAAAGCTTTCCTCCGAGGCAGATTGGTGAATCCTTATTATCTTTTTCTGGTCATTTACCGCTCCCCATTCAGACATACTTGGTTCTCTATCGTCACAGTATTTTTTCGCTTCCTCTCTGTTTGTCGATAAAGATTCGGCGTATATTTCATTCCGTGTTTTAAATGGAATAATCGATGTTGACTTTTCTATTAATTCGTGTTGTGACGGTTTCACTTTACTTGGGACATCACTTTGAGGTGACTGAGAACAAATTTCAACAATACACTTTTTATACAAATGTAGTATATTTTCTTCCAAGATAATGTCATATGACAAATTTTCGTAGTTTAGTGCTAAATCGGTGTTGTTTTTCACATTGCAATTTCTACTTTCTCTCAACAAAATTTCCTCCAGAATATCGTTGGCCTTCGTACAATTTTTAAACTCTCCTGCGTGACTAATTATTTCTGTGGGAAAAGGTGCACGATATCTTCCCAATGTTGTAGATTGATCTATATGATCATTGCAATTATCTGGTTGGATAAGAGTTACCACTGGATTTCTTGTTTCAACGATCTCTTCATTTAAAGAATGATGATGATTTATTTGAATGAATGATTCAGCAAAGTTTAATTCTTTGACATTAGCTGCACAAATTGACTTAGTATAAAAATCATCGGCGTCTTGGACAATCTCTATCAACACTCCTTTGTGTTGACCCTTATCAGTATTTTCAGATAATTTTGATGTAATGGCAATGCATTGATTTTCCTTGATTACAGATGCTGTTGTGGAAATCCATGCCGGCTGTGGTAGTGCTACTTGTGTTTTGGACAGCTCACTGAATCTACCAGAATCATATTTATTTAGTGTTTTGTACATAATCAAATCTTCCTCATTATAATACTTTAATACTTCTTCTTCTTCCAAAGTTATCATACTTAATTCATACATTGTATGTTTTGAGAATGAATTGACTATTTCTTTTGTTGTGCCATAAGCGTAAACTGGTTCACATATTAAAACCGATTCATTTTCTAGCTCTATCCTACGAATGCAATCAATTGCAATTTCGTGACACTCTGCGACATATTCAGAAGCAGAACTTAGATATATCACATCCTCGGATGACATATCGTGAATAATTTTCTCGCATGGCGTTTGGTAAACCACCAAGTTCGGAGAATCTATAAAGTCTATTTCATCTATCATTGAGTGAACGATATCATTGATCAACTGGAAGAAAATATCATCCTTTTCTGTGTGCAGATTGGATAAATTACTGACTATTTCATAACATATATAATCAGTTATGATATTTACTGATTTCTCTAATAATTCAACAAACACGTATATCTGTTTTTTGTATTCTAAGGCAGTATTTTTTACTAGATCTGAATTGGAAGTCTTTCTACTGTCAGAAGGTCTATTCAAAATACATTTCTCAAATATATTCTCAACAACAGTTGACATGATTGACCGGAATATTACTTTTTCTATTTGGCATTTGCTTTCAACATATTCGACAATACAAGTATTTGATAATAGCGAGTAGTTTATTATCAATTGAGAATTACATGGTAATACGCCCGTGTCAGCAATACTGTCTCTGTGGGCAATTGCACTGTGCAGCAATTGCTTAGCACATTTAACTGAAGATACAACCGCATTTTCCCCATCAAAAGTTGAAGCTTTTTCCTCAACTGTTTCAGTGCTATATTTATCTACGACTATTGTTTGTTCAGAAGCTCCGGAGGTAATCTCTAAGGACCCTATTCTGTTCGATTTAAACAGCCTAATATTCCTTCCCGGCTGGTCAGTCGCAGATGTTTCTGTTGAAGACGACGACAGTATAAACTTTGCTTTGGTTGTTTTACTACTAGAGAGAAACTGTGTAAGGTGGTGTCCTGAAAACTCACAAAACTCATCTCGTTTTATATTGGCTGGCATTAGTTGTTTTTGGTCGCTAGTCGGCTCGACCGACGGGGTGTTTATCACGTGTATTGATTCAGTTTGGGAATTTGAAATATATAGTTCTCCAGCTTCTTTTCTCACAAAATTTACTTCTAATTCAGGATACTTTAAATTCTCAATGCACTTCAGACTAACACAGTTCAACTGCCCAAGAAGGACTTCGCAAACAATTACTTTAGATAACCACCTTAACTCTTCTTCAATTATCCTATAATATTTTACCGCTAAACCTTTTAGGACAATCCCCAGGATGAGGTCATCTCGTGTCAACATATGGTCTGTTACCGTTTTAAAAAGTAGTTCTATAATTTCATTCTGAGCTAGTGACATCCTAGCAACTAGTTCCTTTTCTTTAACCAATTGCGATTTTTGAAATATAACTTCATATTCTTGTGTGTCAAAACTATCAAAGCATACTACTACTTCATCATGCGCAAAAATGTTGTCCATGGTGCACGCAGAACGTGTGTCGTAAATTACTTCTGTACGATGACTAGTGGGAACTGGGAATGTTTTGTCGTCTCTGACATTGTCATCTATATGTTTGGAATGCGATACACATTTCTCGGTAATCTGCTCAACAAACTCTTCCTTCGTCGCCACCAAATGCTCTTCATCATCTTCATCATCAATCAGGTGTTGCAGCTTTTCTAGAATGTCTAACCCAGAGCCTCTAGATATCCAACTCGGATAGGAGGACAGCTTGATAATACGATGTTTTCTCTCACGTGCTTCCAAATTTGTTGTTGTCGAAGCCATGGGGAGTTGTACCTGGGCTATATTATCAATGGACAGTCGTATATCGCTTTGAATAACATGATCCTCTGATTTCGCAATACTAACTGTTTCTCTTGCATATTCTGACTCAAAGCAAGTCACAGTTTCTGAGGACATATTCTGAGCAAATTCTTTATTCGCGATTTCAACGATAACATCATTACTTATGCCACTACCTGAAATATCCGAAGATTTTATTTTCAGTATATCCTTAGAAGAAGTACTCGTAACCAAATTATTGGTCAGATAAATGTTATTTTTTGCCTCCTCGTTGATATTTTCTGTACATTGACTGTGTGTTCGATAGCATTTCAGTACATCATCCAGAGCTGCCCCATAGCAATGATCATCTATTAGATTAGCTTGTCGAGTTGGAATCAAATGTGATACTGAGCATTTGTTCCGATCATCCATATTGTCGTATAATTGAGAAAATGTTTTTTCAACTACCATCGTACTGAACTTCTCTATTTTTGTCAATTCTATGTCATATTTTTCTACCATTGATTCAGTTGTGAAAGTCACTATTTCTAACGGATCCTTTGCAACAATGTGGCATCTTTCTTCTTCCAACCTTGACTGGGTCGCTGAAGTAAATAATGCTATTTGTGGGTGTGATACAAGTATACTCTTTCTGAATTCTTCACAAGATTGGATATTTGTAGAATCTGTCGTATTAGCGATTTCAACAATGACTGAATGACAAGTCTCATCGTCTTCCTCGGAACATCTCGCTGCAACATGACTACCAGAAGAGATGATTTCCGACTTCTCGACGTTTTGGTTTCCAATGTCAACTAGGACAACGGGACAGCCACATATGGTTTCTTCCGGCAACGATTCAGGGGAATTCGATACTCTAATTCTTGAAACTCCGTCTCTATAAGATGGCATTTGCTGAATATATTTCTCGCATGACTTCTGGTAAACCATTGAGTTTGGAGAATCTGCAAGTCCTTTTTCATCTTTAAATGGTTGGACCAAGTCATTGACAAACTTAAACAATAAAACATCTTCATTTGCTTTGCGTAGATTGACTAAATTTATAATCATTTCATAACATATATAATCTGTTATGTTTGTTACTGATTTCTCTAAACATTCATCAAATAAGAATATCTGTTTATTGTATTCAATTGCAATATTATCTACTAGAACTGAATTGGAAATCTTTCTACAGTCAGAGAAAGTATTGGATGGAAATTTTTCATTGTACAGAATGCCAGATTCACGGGGAGGACCGAACGAAGAAACACCATTATCTTTTGCTTCTTGCGGATTGAATAAATTAGTGATCATTTCATAACACATAAAATCAGTTATGTTATCGAGTGATCTCTCTAATAGTTCAAGGTATTTCATTGCAATATTATCGGCTAGAACAGAATTGGAAATCTTTTTACTATCAGAGAAAGTATTGAACGGAGACTTATCTTTGTAGAGAATGCCAGATTCACAGGGAGGACAGCACAAAGAAATACCGTCATTTTCCCTTGTAATTAGTTCTTTTAAAATAGAATTGTATTCCTCAGTAGTTTGGTCATACGAGAAAAAGCCTGCCTTCTCTCTCCAAAACTTTTCCTCTTCTTGACTGAAAGAAACTAAATCGTGTACCTCTTTCTGTTGCAAACTTACGAGTGATTTCTGTGAAACAATGTGACAATTTCTTTCTTGAACTTTCAATTCACTCGTGTACGAAAGTTTAATCTGAGCTCGCGATATCTGAATTGCAGAAGAAGTAACTACTTTTCCGATATTTGTCTTTTCTTGAACTGTGTTATCTTCTGCTTTCTGATCTTCAATGACATTATTGTCTATGGCTACATTTTCAGGATCCAGTTTTGCTATACATTTAATATCAGGACAATGTTGTAGATTAGAACTCGAAAACAAAAGTACGTCATTTGGAGATACGAGTGTGTGTTTTGAAAGAATTTCGTCAGCATTAATTTCCTTTTGAGCTGGAACATTTTCAAAGCAGTAATATAGCAGTGAAGGAGCACTTTGCTTTTCAGATATCAAATGTAATAGTCGGGATGTCTCAGTTGGTGATAGACATTTATAAAATAGAGTCAATCCACCGCAATGCACTTCTGTTATGGTGATCTGTTCTGATATTTCAAATTCGATAGGGTTGTAGACATGTCTTTCTGTATCTACAAAGATCGTCGTTGATGTTGTGACTCCTTGTTGTTCAAATGCATCGGGGATGATACTAAGACGAGCAATTATTTCAGTTATGGTCTCCGAAACAGAAAATATTATATGCTTTGTTTTTGCTAGACGAATTTCTGACGATTCACAAATTTCGGTGATAGGACTCATTGTTATGACTTCATCTTCTTTGCCGGTAACTAAATAGCTTTCCTCGTGCTGTCGCTTACTAAATTCAGCTATAAACTGGGATATAATCTCTCTATTCAGTTTGATTTCTTCTAGATATCTGCTCACAATATAATTACTCTGATGTTTGACGTATCTTGCTGATCTGACAGTTGTAGAACAATGATCATCTATTACATTAGCTTGCTGAGTTGGCGTTAAATGCGATAGTGAGCATTTGTCGGGATCATTCATATTTTCGGATAATTGAGAAAACATTTTTTCAACTACCAATTCTATGGCATATTTTTCTACCATTGATTCAGTTGTGAAAGTCACTTTTTCTAACGTATCCACGACAAAAATGTGGCATCTTTCTTCTTCCAACCTTGACTGAGTCGCTGAACTTAATAATGCTATTTCTGGGTGTGAAACGAGTATACCCGGTCTAAATTCTTCACAAGATTGAATATTTGTAGAATCTGTCGTATTAGCGATTTCGAAAGTGACTGAATGACAAGTCGCATCGTCTTCCTCAGAACATCCCGCTGCTATATGGCTAACGGAAGAGATGATTTCCGACTTCTTGACGATTTGGTCCCCAATGCCAACTAGGACAACGGGACAGCCACATATGGGTTCGTCCGGCAACGCTTCAGAGGGATTGTATATTATAATTCTTGAAACTCCGTCGCTATCAGATAGCATCTGCTGAATATATTTCTCGCATGACTTCTGGTAAACCATTGAGTTTGGGGAATCCGCAAGTTCTATTTCATCTCTAAATGGTTGGACCATGTCGTTGACCAACTGATGCAATAAAACATCTTCGTTTGCTTTGCGTAGGTTGACTAAATTCATAATTAATTCATAACATATATGATCTGTTATGTTAGTTACTGATTTCTCTAAACATTTGACGAATAAGAATATCTGTTCATTGTATTCAATTGCAATATTACCGACTAGAACTGAATTGGAAGTCTTTCTACTGCTAGAGAATGTACTGGGTGAAACCTTTTCTCCTTGCAAAATGTCAGATACGCAGGGAGGAAAGAACAAAAAAACAGCATCATTTTTCTTTGTAATCAGTTCTTTTGAAAGAGAATTGTCCTGTTCAGCAGTTTGAGCATACAAGAAAAAATCTGCATTCTCTATACAAGTCTTTTCTTCTTCCTGACTTACATTGTCGAATGACTCTTTATGGTTCCAGCTCACGAGTGATTTCTGTGAAACAACGTAACAATTTCTTTCTTTAACTTGCGATTCTCTCGTGCATGAAAGTCTTATCTGAGCTCGTGATATCTGACAATCAGAGGAGGTGGCAAAGACTGATTTTATACCGTCCACCTGCCTTCCCAAATCAAAATCATTGTAATGTTCACAACTGTCTTCGTCGGCCGTGTGACATAACGCTGATTCTGTATTAGGAGAACCGTTCATGAAATGTATTTCTGTTGCCATGAATGTTTCACGCTGAGAGGACGCTTCCGAATATTTTGAAAGATATGTTCTTCCGTCTAGTTCACTTTCATGCAAATCAGGTTTACTATAAGTCACTTTCTCACCTGTATCTGTCAGTTCTTGGACTGTGTTGTCTCTTGCATGGACAAGAGTTTCCACTGGGTTTCTTGCTTGATCGATTTCTTCGTTAAAAGAGTGTTGATGATTTATTTCAAAGAATAATTCAGCAAAGTTTAATTCTTTGACATTTGTTACACACATTGACTCAGTATAAAAATCGTCGGCGTCTGGGACAACCTCCAACAACACTCCATTTTGTTGACTATAATAATTATCCTCAGCTAATTTTGATGTTATGGCAATGCACTGACTTTCCTTGATTACAGATGTTGTAGACGCCAATGTTTGCTGTGGTTGTGCTACTTGTGTTTTGGACAGCTCTCTGAATCTACCAGAGTATATGAATTCTTTGTGCTTATCTAATTCTCGCAAATTAGCATAATTCTTTTCACTGAGACTCCTGTGAATTATCCAATCTTTCTCATTACAAATAGCTAATACTTTTCCTTTCTCGTTTATCATACTAAATTCATGTGTTTTATTGTCTGAAAACGGACTGACTACTTTTAATGTGCCATAAGCGTAAATTGGTTCACATATTATAACCGATTCATTTTCTAACTCTTCCTCCCTACGAATGCAATCAGTCGCAATTTCGTGACTCTCTGCGACATGTTCAGAAGTAGGACTTAGGAGTATGGCATCTTCGGATAACATCTCATGAATGTATTTTTCGCATGACCTTTGGTAAACGACTGAGTTCGGAGAATTTACCAAGTCTATTTCATCTATCATTGAGTGAACCATATTATTTTTCAACTTGATCAAGAGAACATCCTCTTTTCCTTTGTAATGATTGAATAAACTTTTTATCATTTCATGACATATGTAATCAGTTATGTAATTAACTGATTTTTCTAAATAGTCAACAAACAAAGATGTATTTTCTATGTATTCATTTGAAAATTCTTTTACTAAAACTGAATTGGAAGTCTTTTTACTGTCAGGGAAAGTAATGGACGGAGAATTCTCTTTGTGTAAAATATCAGATTCACTCGGAGGACAGAACGAAGTAAAACCATCATATTTCTTGTTAAGGAGTTCTTTTGAAAGAGAATTGTCCTGTTCAGCAGTTTGAGCATACAAGAAAAAATCTGCATTCTCTATACAAGTCTTTTCTTCTTCCTGACTTACATTGTCGAATGACTCTTTATGGTTCCAGCTCACGAGTGATTTCTGTGAAACAACGTAACAATTTCTTTCTTTAACTTGCGATTCTCTCGTGCATGAAAGTCTTATCTGAGCTCGTGATATCTGACAATCAGAGGAGGTGGCAAAGACTGATTTTATACCGTCCACCTGCCTTCCCAAATCAAAATCATTGTAATGTTCACAACTGTCTTCGTCGGCCGTGTGACATAACGCTGATTCTGTATTAGGAGAACCGTTCATGAAATGTATTTCTGTTGCCATGAATGTTTCACGCTGAGAGGACGCTTCCGAATATTTTGAAAGATATGTTCTTCCGTCTAGTTCACTTTCATGCAAATCAGGTTTACTATAAGTCACTTTCTCACCTGTATCTGTCAGTTCTTGGACTGTGTTGTCTCTTGCATGGACAAGAGTTTCCACTGGGTTTCTTGCTTGATCGATTTCTTCGTTTATAGAATGATGATGATCTATTTCCAAGAATGATTCAGCAAAGTTTAATTCTTTGACATTTGTTATACACATTGACTCAGTATAAAAATCGTCGGCGTCTTGGACAACCTCCATCAACACTCCTTTTTGTTGACTATAATAATTATCTTCGGGTAATTTTGATGTTACAGCAATGCACTGACTTTCCTTGATTACAGATGCTGTTGTGGAAATCCGTGTCGGCTGTGGTTGTGCTACATGTGTTTTGGACAGCTCTCTGAATCTAGCAGAATCATCTTCATTTAGAGTCTTGTACATAATCAAATCTTCCTCATTACAATGCTCTAATGCTTCTTCTTCCACAGTTATCTTACTAAATCCATGCGTTGTAAGTGTTGAGAAAGAACTAACTTTTTCTATTGCGTCATAAGCGTAAAGTGGTTCACATATTAAAACCGATTCGTTTTCTAACAGTTCCTCCCCACGAATGCAATCAATCACAATTTCAGAAGTTGGACTTATGCACATGGCATCTTCAGATGACATCTCGTGAATATAATTCTCGCATGACGTTTGGAAAACCACTGAGTTAAGAGAATCTACAACTACTATTTCATCAATCAATGAGTAAACCACATCATTTATCAACTGGAACAAGATAACATCATATTTTGCTTCCTGTAGATTGAATAAATTAGTTATTATTTCATAACACATTAAATCGACTGATTTCTCTAATAGGTCAAGATATTCAATTGCAATATTATCGGCTAGAACTGAATTAGAAGTCTTTTTACTATTATAGAAAGTACTGGACGGAGATTTTTCTTTGCGCAAAATATCAGATTCATAGGGAAGACGAACCGAATAAATATCGTCATTTTTCCTGTTAATTAGTTGTCTTGAAAGAGAATTCTCGTGTTCAGCAGCTTGGTCATACGAGAAAAATCCTGCCTTCTCTCTCCAATAGCTTTCCTTTTTTTTACTCAAAAAGTCTAAATCGTGTACCGCTCTCTGGTGTAAGCTTACGGGTGCTTTTTGTGAAACAATGTGACAACTTCTTTCTTGAACTTGCGATTCACCCGTGTACGAAAGTCTGATCTGAGCTCGCGATATCTGAATATCAGAAGAGGTAATTAATTTTCCGGTATTTGTCCTTTCTTGAACTGTGTTATCTTCTTCCTTCTGGTCTTCAATGACATTGTTGTCTATGGTCACATTTTCAGGATCTATTTTTGCTATACATTTGATAACAGGACACTGTTGCAGAATTAAACTCGAAAAAACAAGTACGTCACTTGGAGATACGAGCGTTTGTTTTGAAAGAACTTCGTCAGCATTAATTTCCTTTTGAGATGGAATATTTTCAAAGCAATAATATAGTAGTGAAGGAGCACTTTGCTTTTCAGATATCAAATGTATGAGTCGGAATGTCTCAGTTGGCGGTAGCCAGTTATCAGATAGACTCAATTCACCTTCCAATAAGAAAGACTGCACTGCTGCTATGGTGATCTGTTCTGTTATTTCAAATTTGATAGGGTTGTAGGAATGTCTTTCTGTATCTACAAGCATTGTCATTGTTGGTGTGACTCGGTGTTGAAGTCGTTCAAATGCATCGGGAATGATACCAATACGAGTAATTATGTCACTTATACTCTCCAAAACCGAAAATATTGTATGTTTTGTTTCTGCTAGATGAATTTCTGATGATTCGCACATATCGGTATTAGGACTCATTGGTATGAATTCATTTTCTTTCCCGGTAACTAAATAGCTTTCCTCGTGCTGTCGCATACTACATTCAGCTATAAACTGAGATATAATCTGTCTATTCAGTTTGATTTCTTTCTCATAACTGCTCATAAAATAAATACTCTGACCGTCGTCATATCTTGCTGATCTGTCAGGTTCGTTTTTCGCATTGCAAATTTCAGTTTCAATACGATCTTTATGCATCATACGACAGTCTTCATCCTCTAAAGATTTGGAAAAGCGCTTTGCCGTCAGCATTTCGTCATCAGACCGAAAATATATATCATTCATATCCATTTCCTTTAACATGTATTCCCTCTTAGGAATGTGATCGGTCATCGTCTCGCGGACTAAATCTTCTTCCTTTTTTATTATTTCACTCAAACAGTTTAAAACAACATCTGAAGTGCTTGATTCTTTCTCAGATATGTACTTCGGAATGTTGGAATCCTTTTTACTTTCTTGCAGAATATTTACCAATACTTCATCGAAAATGTTTTCAATAAGATTAAGAACAAGCAATTTGGTGATATTAGTGCAAATAGAAGATTCTCTATTTTGGATGTTATCAGAACATTTTTGTGTCCGAATATTACTATCTTTGTCTTCGAGAAAACTGCGATTTTTCTGAAAGCTCTGTTTTTGGTCAACTAGGTTTAATAATTTTGTTACCGTATTGTCTTCTACCAAATCAGTAAAATTCATATAATTGGTTTCTGTGTCTATCTGCGGTGTATGAGGGCCAATTTCTGTTTTTGGGTTTTCTTCTTTATCTGTTTTTTTAAATTTATTCATTGGGGATACTTCAAGATATTTGGGTTCTATAAAAACATCCTGTTCGTATAGTTTCTCAGATGTTGTAATAAGTTCAGTATCATTTTCAGTGCACTTTTGTTGACTGATATTATCTATGCCGTATTGTTTTGTAGTGCTAACTGTGCTCCTAGATAATTCAATCGCTTTGTCTTCACTTGAAAAAATATTTTCAGTTGCTACGGTTTGATCTACCATATGCAATTCTGAAATTTCTACTGCTTTAATCATCTGCGTTCCAATTTCATCATTGGTTTTGTAAGATGCTTTCACAAACATTGCTGGATTGTCATGAGATACAAGATCCTCAAGGAGAATACAATTAGTAACAAGATCGTGCAATTCTTTTGTGAGAATTTCTACGCATAATAATTTTACTAAATTATGTATTTCTATATCATAGCTTTCTGGACATAATCTTGTCTTACCATACTTTTCCACTTGATAATTTGCGGGCATCGCTTTGTCAGTTAATTGTAAAATTGGCATCCGGCTGTCCAGCTCTTTCATTAAATCATGGCCAAAATGTGTTATTTTACACTCCTCTGTTAGACACATCTTCGTGATATCGGTAATAGAATCCCCGGAGGTTTCTTTAAATATTAACATTCCCAGTGCAGTTGCTTCTTCGACGATCATACAAATCTCTCCGAGGTTCGTACTGGTCGATATAAATTTTTTCCAACTTTCTTCGGAAATACGTAGACGACATTCGGACAACATCAGGCGGATGAATTCATCAGATATTAAAGCTATGCACATGTCCATTAAAGTGGTCATGAAAGAGCATATTCTTCTATCGGACGTCTTTTCAGTCCAAACAGAATTTCCGATGGAACCAGGGTTCCTGGACGGATCCGTCAAATATGAGCGTTTAGAAGCTGCCTTTCCTTCACTGACATTCATTATTTCTTTCACAATATTATGACACATTTGTAGGACGGTTTCTTCTATATGTCTCTTTGTCAAGTCTTGAAGAACGCCATA
>JAUYWV010022344.1:0-16923 GCA_032274565.1 Nematoplana nigrocapitula
GGGGGGCTGATTCGCCCCCCCCCCTATTGAAATCTACTTTAGGAGTGTGCTATAGTGATGAAAATTGGCACCTAATTAATCAAAATGATCTACAGATGACTTTGCATATAAAAAAATTATAAAAAATAAAAAAGTTACAGCTAATTTAATTTTTTAAGTACATCAAAAAAAGTTGGGGGAAAAAAGTTTATCAATTTTTTACTGATCATCGAAATAATTAACTATATAATGGGGGTAACAACGATGAAAATATTATTAAAAGTTGTTAAACATAAAGTTAGGAAAAGTCATAAAAGCTTGAGATCACGCAATTTTTCAAATAACAATGTATTTAGCAAAACCCCAGGTCTCTGCTATGACACTTTCTGGAAGGTCGCATATGTGTACATAGGGCCGGTCAATATTAACTATTGGAAGATTAATGTCTGCGTAAAAAATCAAATATCTATGTCATATAGTTCTTGGAGAATTAGAATTTCGCAATTTGAAGTCGTCATGGGCGTTGTTTAGCTTACGAACCACCTATAATTATCTGATCTAGACGGAGAGAGTTCGGGGAAAGCAGCTTGCAACAGTTGTAAACTTTCCTGCATGGGGTGGTAATACATTGCTCTAAAGAAGATATAGATATAAAATTACACGGTATGCCCTTGAAGCAGGTCTCCAGCTTCGTGTACGTGGGTGGGGCAGTTAGAGAAGATGGATGTACAGAATATTAGAAGTGAACAGAAGAATGACGGCAGGTGAGCAGGCATGGAGGAAGGTAGAAGGTCGAAGGGAAAAGTGCACGTGTCCTCCCAGCGCAAGTATATACGGACTTGAGACAGTAGTCCTGACAGAGGCCCAAATGAAAAGGTTACAATATGAGAGGGTGGCACGGAACAGACTCAGATGGGCTGGTCATGTCGCAAGAAATGGAGAAACGGGAAGTAGAAGAAGAAAACGACCCAGACTACGTGGAAAGACAATACGAAGAAGGACTCAGGAGGTATGGAGAACTGGACGAATGTGACGAAGAATCGAGAGTGATGGAGAAGATTGGTGCCATCCCATTGACCTTGTGATATGGAAATAAAAGGAGTTTAAAAAAAATATACTGTGTAACACTGTTACTAGGACAACGACTACATAGGTTGCCAACTTGGGCCGCAAACTTCCGTCCGGAAGCAACCCCAGGGCTGTGGTCGTTTCAGTCCGCCCAATTAAGATGGCAGAGGTTGGGAGCATGGACATTGGACAGTATAGCCAAACAGAAGTTCCAAATTCCTCGTAACTGCCAGAGGTCTCTCATGCAGGCCCAAGTGCAACAAGCAGTGGAAAGCGTGAAACACAAAGCATATATTAATAGAACTATAGCAAATCTCCAAATGACGTGCACCCTAGATGAATGAACTCATCGCATCAAGCAACCCGGACAACCAGCTCTGTGCGGAGGAAGATGAGGAGGTTAGAAGTTGGTCTGCACGCTTTCAATGAAGAAGATCTCGAGAAAAGGGCGATACTTTTAAGAGTTGGTTTTTAGTTCCATGTTACGCAGCTTCTGCTTACTTTTCCGGTGTTCGTTGTTGACACGACTGATTTGATGACGCATAGAGTGATCGTTAGCTGCGTGTGAAGTTAGCAGGAAGTAAGTCGCGTCACTGCATCGCTTGGGCGTCACTAGGGTGGTAGTGCTGGCAGGTGAAAGTTAACAAGAAATAAAGACTTCTCGATTCTTAAATTGTTTACAAGAACAACTTTTTGCAGTCTGGTTTATCAATTAAACTACGTAATTGCTGTGCAGCCTTGACTGAAGTCAATGGGATTTGATTAGAAGCCGGAAAAATATTTTTAAGTCCTCGGAATGTGATAACATGGAGAACTTCCAAAAATTAATTGTCTGTCTGTGTGTGTGTGTGTGTGTTCTCTATCTCCTCCTAGACCACGAATCGGAGAGAGCTGCAATTTTATGTACCCACACTTTGAATGGCGGAGCAGGGCATGTACTATGTGATTTTTAGTTTTCATTTATATGGATGCCACAGGTTCCGTTTTAACCCGATAGACTACCAAAACTATATATCACTTTTATACCTGTCCTGTTCTTGATATGCGATGTTAATGAAATTTCGCGGATATGAAGAACCCCTTACGTCGCAGTGAAATCACAGTCACATTGCATTTTCCTTATTTGTACAAACTTCATCATTGATAGCAAACAGACAGGCAGACTTGCAAATTGATTGCATTGAAAATATTAAAATGTTGACATAGTGATTGTAATTCGCGACAAAAGCCAAAGAAAAGGAAAATTAACTGTCGGCTCCCAGTTACGGGCTGCCAAGAGAATGAGAGTGCGTCGAAACAATGAAAAGACACAACGGACTGTTCGCCTTAAAAGCTACTGTGCATTAACATCCCGCAAGCGCGACTGCGAAACCTTCGTTCAGCGCATTGCCCATCATCAAACAAACACTGCGGGTTCGTTTAATGGTCGTTTGTTTTAGACACTTTTTAAGACTGCCAAACCGCTACGTCATTTCATACAGTCTGTTATTGATATACGATCTGTAATGCTTCCATGGAAATGGTGACAGCATTCGATTTGAACATTCATTGCAAATGATATTTCTCTGGTTACAGTCCGAGCTAGCGGACGTGTCTGATATTCCGCATATTGCCGCATTTCTTTGTTATATAAAAATTCAAATATCGTAATGCCATAATTTCAGTAGTGATTTTCTAGATGCGTCTGCCTTTTGATCTTTATGTATGTATTTGTGTATGTCACGCTTATGATCAAATTCGATTTTCGGAGGAATTTGAAATTGGTTCGCGTTGAAACTTGGCATGAACATACAGAAGGCAGGCAGGAATTGAAGCATTCTTGCATCAGTATAAGAGGTTCTGTCGGGGGGCGGGAGGCGAGGACATATCATTGGGCTTACCGGCCCTCGTTGAAAAGTTACTACAAAATAGTACGTCAGTGTGCCATCTCTAAACTAATAATAGAATTGGAACCACACTTACTGTTCCGGCGACTTCTTGGTTGGGAATGAGAGAGCAGGCCTTGTCGACGAGGACTTTGGCCTCCGCCTGAGTGGCGTTCTTTTGGAGGAGTTGATCCAAGTCGAGGATGACCAACTCGCAGAAACCGCACTGGAAATTGTTATCGATCGGACCGGATTTCACCACTTCGACTGGCCCCGCACGTTTCCACTCCCCGATACAGTGGTCCACAGCATGACACTGCTTGGCAGTTCGGAGATCTCTACACCAATAGGACTCCCCAAACTGACAGCCGGACTGCCTGCTCGGGACAGCTGAACAGAGCAGAGGAAACCTCACAGTCAATCGAAACAGCTCAGACATCTTGGGACAAAGCTTGCACCGCCAACAATTTATAGTTAGGAAAACTTTCTACACTTATTTCACCAAAATAAATGTGTAACAATGCTAAAATAATCTGTCATACAATACAGACGTGTAAGTTAAAAGAATAATTAATTGGCTAAAAAGTCACATCTACAACAATAATTTTCAACCTTGACTGAAAAAACATATATATGGCACTTTTACACTTTAGAAAAGATATCCCTAATGAGTATAACACGCCATCCACTTTCTTCACAAAAAGGTATTCTAATATCTTTGATTTTAGAAGTTTTTGCTTTGATTACTTTTTTTAGTGGTTTTATGTTAATAATATGAATTTTAGCTTCTCAGATTCTTTGACAAAATTAAGCAACTTATCAAGTTTTGAGGCAATGAAGGTATATTTAGCTTTCAGTTTATTTTAAACAAAATTTTAGTATCATTTTAAAATAAATAGTTCACTTATTTGATATATATTTTGTAATTTCTAATAGTCGTATATGAGTAAAGTACAATACTTAAATTATCTTATTCTAATATATATATATATATGGTATATATATATGGGTTTTCCAAGACTCTCTGACAATATGTTATTGGCTTATCATTGAGTGATCTCACGTTTCTATGACTGCAAATTGTCGTCCAGCTGATGCAACTTATCGATTGCTCAGTTGTCTATGCCGAGTCTCTTGCACTCTACAACATGAATTGTCTGTCAATGAGTCAACGCATTGCGGTCATAAAACATTATTACAATTGTAACGGAAACCAATCAATGGCATCACGCTGCTTGGCTCATGAATTCAGTAATGATCCACCCCAGAGAATTAACATAAGATTAATCGTTGGAAGTGAAAATTAAACAAGATTAGGGTTATAAAGGTGATAAACTGAATAAAATTTGTGGTGCAGAAAAAATACAGAATTAATAAAATGAAAAACTCTGGTACAGCTTAAAAATGGATAAAAATAGCTATAATGGAAGCTTAAGAAAATATACAAAATCCTTCTATACACACAAATTTGTTTTTTAATTTTTTATGCAGATTGCCTCACAAATCGATAAGCATAAAATAGAGCTAGATTGATTGGGGATTCTGAAATTGTTTTTAGCGCTGTCTGCAGTTTAATTAAAACACGTTTGTAGATGTTTATAAATGGCACTGTTGACAGTTCCTCCTCTGGGTGGTTTTCTCGTTATCTTTAGCCACCATGGGATGTGCTCACATATATGAGTGACTAGTCTGCGCTATGTTTTCAGATGTAATTGTCACCACAGTTACAGGTACAATTGTAAACAACATGGGATTGAGAATTCACAGGCAGACAATCTTTCAGAGGAAGATATATACCTGTAACTGTGGTGACAGTTACATTGGGAAAACATAGCACAAATTAGTCACTAGTATATATGAGCACATCCCACAGCATCTGAAGATAACGAGAAAACCACCCAGAGGAGGAACCATCAACAGTGCAATTTCTAAACATTTACAAACATGTTTTATTCAACCTGTGGACAGTGCTAGAAACAATTTTAGAATCCTCAATCAATCTAGCTATATTTTACATCTATCAATTTGTGAGACAATCCACTTAAGGAAATTAAAACCAAATTTGTATGTATAGAAGGATTTGATCATATATATATTTTCTTAAGCTTCCATTATAGCTAATTTCGCGCGGACGCTGCGCCGCGCCACTGCCACTTCCTCTGGCGCGTCACCGCTTGCGTAGGGCGCGCCCTACGCCGCCGATTTTTTTCTTCTTTTGCTAGCGCGCCACACCGCCATTTTCAAAAATGCGCCGGACGGCATCCGCGCCAGGAGCAACCATTCCAATAGGGCTAATTATGCGATATATTTTATTATGACAAACAAATTATTTAAATTAATGTTGTTTTTTAAATCTAATTAACCCTAATATATCCAGCTATTTGACGCACTCCAAAACAAGGGTAGGGGGCAAATTGGCCGTACCTTATCTTTCGCATCGCTGTTTAGATAGAGCCTTGAAATTTTTTATATAGGGTATGATTTTTGACATTGACTGTCCTAGGTGTACAAATATAAGGGGGATGCATTAGTTTGATGACAGTCGTCTTAGTCTTTAATATTTCTTATTCTACATGATAATGGAGATAAATAACCAAAATTATTGACAAGTCAAAAATTTATTTAACAAATTCTTTTTTTAAAAATCAAATCAATAACCATAGTAGTAGTTTTTCCAATGCAGTTTATTTGATTTGAACAGTAAGAAACAATGGATTTTTCAATAGTTAAAATAGGGTACTTTATATTGATACATGTCACATCGACAACTTCCAAACCTTGATTTAAGCGCAAAGCCATCATATGTCTGCACGGCAAATCATTCGCTATAAAAAGTTCACAATTACATATTATTGTGACTATATCTTTTGAACTTTCTTTTGTAGGTGATAATGTAGTAATCACTATCAGACTCCTTAAAATAAATTAACATGATAGTCAGTATTAAGTTTTTCTTAGGGAGGCACGTGCCCTTTAGCCCCGGCCCCCCTGTGTCATACCCCTGGCACGATATAACTAAGGAAGAAGGCCGGGGAGGTGGAAAAAGTATATTATTAATAAACTTGTTAGTTGTTTTAACAACAAAAAACTGACTTATTTTATTTTTATCATAGACAGGGGGTGCTGGTTCAGCAAAAGGGAGCCGAGTCCAGAATTACCGGGGCGGGGGGCTAGCTGCTAGCACCCCTTTTAGCTCCCCTGGATCCGCAACTGATAGTGGGCAATGAGATAACTGTTCTGTATATAATTACCCTGAACACTGTTGGCCCAACTTAGTAATAGTATTTATTTCACATATTATTGGAGGAGCTCCATGAAGTTACGATGGTTTTTGTATTCCACCCTCATTCTCGGCAAATAGTAATTTTTTGTTATTCGCCGAGAATCATTCTCGGTGAATAGTAATTTCTGTGAAAATTCCTTAAAATACCCTACGGCTACTTCCTACTAACTCCGATTAATCCATAATTCATTCCAATAGGCTCACTAAACCATTGTTTAAAATCAATTGCAGTATTGAGCTAAATAAGCTAAGAAAAAGTAATAACAGTTGCTTGGGGCTGGGCTTGGCAATAATTATAATTAATTAGCACTCTAGTATGACTATGGACATGGTTAATGGTAATACTTATCAAATATGAAAAACAGACATCTAAGTTACTAGTATATTAGATTTCAAACGCAAATTTTACCCCAAATGAGAGGAAGAAGTAGCAGAAATGAGAAATATAACAATCCCATTTCCTCGGCAGAAAATCTTATAACTGATTATTTCTTAAACACTCCGCTGGCGCTTCTAAAAATTAAAACAAAATAATGAACAAACTATTATTAAAAGTGTCTGAATGATTAAATTTAATGTTTAAATGTTTATTGCTAAATTCAATGTTGAAATTTGAAGAAAAAAATGATACTTATTCATCGATGCCTATATATTTTCAGGACTGTGGAATACTGGCCTTGGCTTCTAAAACCTCTTCTTTCTCACGTAAAAGTGGTCGCGAATTGACGAGGTAATTTCTCAAAGAAAGCCCATTAGGATTCGCTTGGTGTTGTCTTGTAGAGTGAGAGTGGGAGACTAGCGCGAAGAGTGGACAATTGCATGTGGACAGGTCAAGTTGATGAGATATGTCGAAAGTATCCATGGTATCACAGTGAATGCAATTATATATACTGTGAGGTGCCGTGGATCATCACTTTGTAGGCGACCGGGATGGTGGCTTCCCTATTCACAGTCGATGCAACGTTGTTCTTTCTTCTTTAGTCAGGATGGAAATTTGATTGGCAGGAGGTGGAGGGAAGCCGCCTGAGTGGTACCAATATAAGTGCAATGGATCAAGCAGGACTCGCGGCCTTTCTTCTGTGTTATATGTCATAGCGCTTTTCTAGTATCCAGTGTGTCCAGCGAGCTTGGTGGCCCGTGAACTAAAGAGTAGAATTCTGACTCGTGTAAGTATAAGCGGAGTGGTAGCACTGCGCCCGGCGAAGCATTCCGTGAGGATTCGAGCAGCTTCATTAACCTACTGCGGCTTTCATTTAGCTCATATAAATGGATTCTGTATCTGCGTCCCAGTTTCTTCTGCAGATAGCGCGTCATAGTTGAATGGATTCCAGATTCGTTTTGACTGTAAGATAGTTCTCGATCAAAGGTATGCCAAAGAAATAGGAATGGTGGAGTAGTGTCGTCCTCATACCTTACCAATACATCGAGAGCTGCAGCTGGTGTATTTAGTGGATTTGCATTAATGAAATGGTAACATTCCAAGTGATGGTTCATATATGACTCTTGGCTTCTTTAGCTTTCCTTTGGGCTTTTACTAGATCGAGATTTGGGGTCTTTGGAATATGGCTCCCTAACATTGGCCGCCTCATCCTACGACACAAGGCGATGCGAGTGAAAGTGACTCAACAGGGAGGTACTCACAAAACTTTGATCCACTGTTAACTTACCATTACCCTTCTTTGACCAGATTCAGCTCATTAACCTTCCCTAACTGTACTGTTCGTCTTCCCAACAAGCCTTTGGGAACTACAGTATATGATAATCCTTCAAATTCCGGTACGTTTCAGCACGCACAACCGCAACCACGTAGTGAGAACGGAAATGCCCTACCAATTAGCATCCCTAGAAGTTGATGTCGGTTTTATATATGTCTGAAGGTTTGGCCTAGCTGTCTTTGCGGGAACACAATTTGGATTGCTGAGCAAATGGTGAACAGCATACAGTATACTATATGTGAAGATGTTTGATATCTTTTGCCTTGTATGACACTTGCGGGGTCTGAGGATGCTCTCCCTTTTTGCAAATCAGAAAGACGGGGTGTTGTCCGGAGGACATCGTGTATGTAGAGTTATAACTAGTTGTGTAGACGTAAATATAATAGAAGAAGGCGTAGACTCCATGAGTTAGTGTATAGACCGACTTTTTAACCTGCTTCTTTATTCTGCAAATTTTGACATAGGGTTTTACCGGTTTTACCTTTCGTTTTAATGTTTCTTTAAACATCCGGATCAGACAGTGAAATGAAGTCACCGATTAACCAACCTTCTGGTGAGATTCAAGTTCGCCACTCTCGCACCGTTGTGTGCCACCAGTGGAGTGGGTGCACCCCATCGTGTCGTGCGGCGTGCGGTTCTGCAGTTGACTCCAGTTCACAACACCACCGCGCTGCTTGCTGATCCACCGCACCTACACTATATAAATCGATTTTGCACCGGGGCTCACGAGGTTCGGCTCAGATTGCGTACTGCGATTGCTCCTGTGTGTGTGTGTGACATCATCACCGTTATGCGCTACTATCTCATCTTGGTTCTGTTTGGCTGCGCCTTGGCCCAGCAGCAGGACAAGGAGTTCCCCGGGGAGAACAGCTGTCCCTGGTTCTGCCAGCATTGTCCCATTTTTAGATTCAATGTGGACACCATGACCTGCGCTTCCTGCAAGCAGTTGGACCCGATTCGGAAGAATACCAACAAGTGGAGATGTCCCCTCTTCGATCACAGACCTTTCTGTCCCTTCCGTGAGTACTGCCCAGTTTACTTCTTACTCATTCTAACAGTTTATCTTATTTCTTTTTTTAAATTTTGTATATTGAGTTAAGCGCTTCTTTTAACAGCATTATGGTGTGCTGAAAAGCTTGCTATTTCCAAGTTCCTAGATTTAGCTAATCCAAAACTGTCCATCTTAGTTTTTAATTATCCTCACACTTTGTATCCGCGTCTTGTTTCTCAAATTACAACAATCCTTGTGATAAAAATGTTAGCATTTACAAACTTTTCGTTTTATACAGGAAATCTGGCATATTTTTGTCAGAATGCTATTCTAACTGTATACAGTTCAAAATTTCAAATGATTACAAATATTCACACTTCATATTTAAGTTATATTTTCAAATGTATTTTATCCAAAGAAGTTGGAATCAGAATTGTAGAGTTGACACGTTCATTAAAAGATGAAGGATTTCCCTTTCGGCCAATCAGATGCGACGATTTTCTGTTTAAAAATAGCAGTAAAATTTGGTAGGCATCAAAACTCTTTTATTGGTAGGCATGTAGGCTAGTGATTGATTCTCCAATACAATAATAGAACACATTCTCGTTTCATATTGTTTGTCTGTAGAAGTTATATAGCAGCTATACTGTAGTTCTATTTTGCAAAAAATTAACCGAAAATGAATACTAGCCCTTATCCGTTTTTTGCCTACCAAACACTCCCAAACCGAAATTACATGTTTTGGCGCGCGTGTCTACTCTAGTCGATGTATTCAGACCTCTTTGACTTTATCCAATTCCTTCTTATCTATTAATAATGACATATTAACAAGATCTGTTCAAGACAACTCAAGTCTAAAAATGTGTACGATAAACCCATGAAAGATACTGATTATCACAATTAGATGGAAAGGCGCTATGCATAAGAAAGGCTACTACAGCATGTCATTTGTAAAATATCAAACTAGGATATACTGTGTAACTAATAAAGAAAAAAGCAACTTTTGCAGAAAATAGTAAACACTACTTGAAAAATTGTACGTCAAATCAAAGACGATAGTACCTGGTTAATTTTGACGCCCCAAAGTCAGTGAGTGGGAAAAATAGCATAAATTGAGAAAATAGAGAGACGAAATATTTCGGCTATTATGAAACAGTTGTTGCGGATGCCCGTCAGGTTCTCTTGGCTGCCACTCAACTACATTTGGGATCGGACTGTTTATAATCTTATCAGACCCTTAGGAGACCCGAAGCCCTGTCAGATACGAGATCACCGACCCCCCATCCTCTGAGAGGTCCGTGCCGGCAAATACATCTACTGTAATTTGGGGGCATAGATAGTATCTGAAAATGGATGCTATATTGGATAGGTATATAACGCGAAGATGAGGCTGTGTGATTACCATATGCAACATAGGTGCACACCAGCTCTCACCCAAACTTTCTGCAGCATGATGGGCCACAGAAGGGTGGTCGCAATTTAACTAAGAGGCCCAACTTTCTCAGAACACCGCACACATATGCCCAAGACTAACCAAGATGTCCCCGAATGAACAAGCTAGACGTTGAAGGAAAAGTATATTAACCACAAAAAACAAGGGGCAAATAACTGTATAACCTAAAAATAGGGTCGATCTTGCCAGACAGTTCAGAATACACCACTCCCGCATCGCTTCGCGTTGTTCTGCGCTTTCTGAGCCCGCTTCACACAGCTCTATGCGCCCTTTCTGCGTCAGCTTACTATGTCGTATCTTGTACTTGATGAGAGATCGTTCACATATTCTTGGTTATGCGAAACTGATCAATAACTTAACGTTAAACACTACTTGCCGGTAACATTCGCTCGTGACAGTATGTATATATTGCGTGACTAAGAAGTATATAGAAGTGACTGCTTGCAATGTAACCAATTTTACTTATAAATTCCGAGGTATACTACTCTCAAATTTATTAGTAGGAAAGGAAAACCATAGGGTGTTTTTAAATATCGTATATTTTAAATACATTTTTTCATGTTTATTTATTATTTTATAATAGAAAGAAAAACTTTAAATTAATTAAAGCGAGGTAAAAAGATCCGCAGGAATTTACTGATTCCAAATATGCCCTCAGTTTTGCTCTAGGGTTAACCGTTCAAAATTGATGCCCAGACACACGCAGACAGACAACTCTACTTGTAAATATATATAGATAGATTTTGCAGTGACTCTCCTTGCTGATCCTGAAGTGATTGGGAATCGTTTCTCTCATTTTCAGAACGCGAATTGGACGCCTCAAATTGCGGCAAGTCCAACTGTCTGCAGAAACCCGGATGTGACCTGTCCACATTATCCACCTGCAAGACCTGGTGTCCGAGGGGCTACAAAGTGGACACGAACGGGTGTCCGAAATGCGAGTGCCAGTGTCCCATGGACACGAAACCCATTAACAAGATGGAGAAAGAATGCAAAGAGGCATGCGGAGGGGAGAAAAAGTGAGAGAGAATGTGTACATTGTAATGGGTAGCCAGACCGGCGTCTATATACTGTACGTTAGAAGCAGGAGACGGCAAAATAGGAGACAGTGTAAATGTTTTGTAGACTGCTATGTTTTTAGTTTATTATCGATTCTATCTTGAAGTTGTTCTTTTCATTGGCGCTATTGCACTATACACACCAACCGTATATGGAGCGTTTTCGGGAAGCCGGAACCGTCACCGGTTACAGTTACGATTCCAAAAATCCATCGGTCGAAAAGTCAGAATCGCATCGACAACCATACTCCTTAGCCAAAAAATATATACGAACGTGAAATATACAGATAATAATAGACAGGACTTCAAAAATAATATTACAACACTCTTGTTTAAATCTGCTAACATTTCGCCAGTGCAGCTATAATTAATGGTAGCAATACAAAGTCATACGGTTGGTTATACGGTCGGTTGGTGTGTAAAATGCATTAGCTCCCTTTTCTAAATATGCACTTGTAACATATTTAGCTGAATAACCACGTAGAAATAACTATTAAATACTGAAAGGGTATAGCAACAATTAGTTCAATTCATAAAGACGTGCGAGTCAACTTTCATTTAATGTAAGACAAAATGTATTACAAAAATATGGCCTCTGTACATAATTAAAATTTCGCCATTCGATATTAATTATTATTAATATTAAATAATATTTAGTATATTTCTAGTATGTACTTCATTAAATCTATTATATTCATGACATAAAATTAAAATTATATGTTTAATCATTATATTAAATAAAAGTTGATCTTAACTTCTCTATTAATAAAGCCATTGTTGATGTCACGAGTATTTCCTTTCGTATAGTTATTCATCTAACTATTTTAGAAAGAGAGAGAAAGAAATAGAAAGATATCTACACATTTAGCCGTTCAAGTTAAAAAGTATGGCAATTGATTTAAAAACTAAAACATGCAAATAACCAAGTATATTACTATTCAGAAAACCCGATGATAATAATAAAATTTGTGACGTGCAACAAGCAATTAAAATTCGACATAATGTCAATTCGGAAGTACTCAGAACAATATTAAATTTCATTTCCCTTAGAGTAAGTCACTTTTATCAATTACTGCTGCATATTGCTTCAGAACATGTTGAAAAAACGTATTTTTATTTGCATACTACTAGAAGTAGTATGTTTTTGGAAATCATATATCATGATTTGATGGTACATGAATTTCTGTCGCACGGTCCCCAGCACCACCTGTAAGATCCGGCATCAAACCAAATGAACCCTTTCGGGTCGCTAAGCATTCGATAGAAACCGCTGTCAATCAGGGACGAGGGAATTTTATTATAGCCCGAGCCGGGACTCGAACCCACCATCCTCACTACGGCAGTCGACCGCTCAACCCACTGAGCCACCTCGTCCTTAAGCATTGAGTGAAAGAGGGTCCCCAGCGTAATTTACTGCTTGTTCATATACCTCCTTCACAGGATTTACCTGTAGCGCATATACGTAAGACGACTGAGGCCAATCGTTGCCGCTTGATACTTTCCTCGTTTTGTACTTTTTTTGCACTCCCCCTGTCAGCGGCACTAAAATTCAAGTTTCAATTCAAATTTATTGATAACATGCAAGTTAAGTTGTGACTCGTCATTCTTTCACTTGAGTGACAGGTTTGAGTATTTGCAGTAGTATTTTGCTTTTGCTTTTTAATTTAAACGCCTTTCTTATAGAAACGATTAACTTAAATATAGAATTCGATTTTAAAGTTTAAAATAGCATAATATCTCTCAAAAAGATTGTAGAATTATAATCAGCATTAAAAATACACTGTTTCGCATCACTAGCCGCAGATGAGATACCAGAATCAATATAGAACTCATTTTTTTTGCAAAAATGAACTAGACAAAGTTGGATCGCAAGATTGAAAGGCGACGATGCCAAGATACTACTGTACATAGAAACAATGCATATACAGTAAATGCAACTACTGTTTGTGGAAAAACAAATACCTAGATTGAATCAACAAGAGTATAAAAAACTGCATGGGTTAAAGCATGAAATGTAAGAAAAATACTTCTGAACAATCTACTTCAACCTCCAGGGCATTGAAGCATCGTTGCATTTGTAAAATAGTGTCTATTTGTACGCCACTCTTCAATGTTCAATGTCGATTTTCTCAGAAATTTCAGAAAGGACTTCAAATATCCTTGCAACTCCATAAGAGACGGTCTGTCGTTCCGAAGGAAGGGAATGACAACTTGTTAGCATAGCATTTACATCGCTGTGCAATTGCCCCAAATTGGTGTCCCTTCCAGATTCCGGCTGGTCAATGATGAGACGGCCTGTCTGCGATGCCGCTGTGTGGACAGCCAGTCGCCTGCACCCCGAGTGATGCCGGATTGCCCCGCAGAACCCGACTGTGACTGCGGGTCGAACAAACAGTTGAAGAGGAGAGATGCCAAGGGCTGCGTTCAATCCTGCTCATGCCAGTGTAGCCAATTGGAGTGAGTATACCTTGTTTTCACTCTATCTGGTCCTTCCTCAAACGCCCTCGACGGCATGGGTGTAACAGTAAACCTTCAATGCATTCCGGGGCACTCATCCCTTCGGGGCAATGGCAGGGCCGACTCCTTGGCCAAGACCGACGCCCCTCTCCTTTCAACGCTCCAATCTCTCACTCTGCATCCTCCTCTTTCATCCACCACTCTCTTCTTCGCAACAAACTTCTAGACCACCAGATTCCAAATACTTCTCCGGGTGAGCTTTTTCTTCCCCCGTTCTTCCCGTTGAGAGCGTTCGTGCCTTCACTGCAACGGGCACTTCCACCCTCATTGCCTCTTACCTCCAAACAGATAGGTCAATCCGATTCCTCTCTGCGGAGAAGGCCAGCAGGACCTTTCTCATCTGCTTCTTTCTTGTCCCTGTTGCCCGGTTGCCGGGCCTCGGCGGTCGAGCGCTGCCCCCCACCCCCACCTCCGGAAAGGGGTATGGTAAAACCAACCAACCAATCAAAACAGCTTTTTTGTGATTGCCCGATATTAAAAACGTGAAGTTTTTCAAAAATTCGTATGTGAATTGTCAAGGCAAAATCAAAGCAAAAAACATAAGTCACCCTAATTGATACGGTTAAAGGATTAGCATTGAAAAGCGATGCAAATTGATACGGTTAAAGGATTAGCATTGAAAAGCGATGCAAATTGATACGGTTAAAGAATTAGCATTGAAAAGCGATGCAAATTGATACGGTTAAAGAATTAGCATTGAAAGGCGATACAAATCGATACGGTTAAAGAATTAGCATTGAAAATCGATACAAATTGATATGTTTAAATGATTAACTTTGAAAATTGGTGTAAGTTGATACAGTAAAATAATAAGGAACATACTACAGTAAAAAGATGTGTCTAATAAATGAAGCTGTCTATTTTAAACATGGTTACAATATGTAAAGCATCTTTTGTGTGGTGTAAAAATGGGGAAAAGGAAACTGTCAATGACTTTAAATTAGAATGGTTCAGAACACACGACCAAGTTCGTCTGTGCGCCTGCATATACGCTTGAAAAGATGTCTTCTAGTTTTACCATTAAAGGCAAAATTTATGGATCAAACCGAAAAGTAAAATTGATAAATCAGACAAGATTTCAAGGCGACAAGAGTATGATCCTTCAAAGAAAAATATATTCGAACATTAAACGAACGAAAGACGATAGCAGTTGACAATAATAGATGAAAATACTTTTGCTAGCTGTTTTTTTTAAAGAATGATCGAATGTATAGGATTTAAATGGGACTACAGAAATATTTGGACGCACTGCCGAAAGGGGTTAACCGCGGATAGCCAAAATTATAAAAAAAATATCGAAGTATTTCTATGAATTATTGATCCAATGAACACCAAGATCGGGAATGCTTTAGAAATGTCTCGTATGAGCGGTAGTTTTTACCTAAGACGTTTAAAATCTTGAAATAAATTGTTATTCCGATCAAATAGGAATAAAAACTTAGAAAAACAGTGGGATTTCAATACTGTACCGTATAAGATGTTTTCGTTTATCGCGCCATGGTTTTAAGACTACAACTAAAACAATTCGTAAACTCAGGCAAAGTATTATAAGATCTACGTACACTTGGAGTGACCCGCCTTCAATCGTCATCTGTTTTTAGTGCCTGTCCAACTATGATTTGCTCTACCGGTTTCAAGCTGGACAAGTTCTCCTGCCCCAAATGCCAATGCGACAAGGAGAAACTGGCCAAAGAAAGCTGGAAACCTTCCACCTAAGTTACCTCGGGGCTGAGGAAGGGGAAAGGCCCTCTCCCGTGTGATCAATGACGTCACATAGGGTGAGGAACATAGAAAGCGGTGTGTTTGTGTTGGTTTGTTTGAAATATACATTACAAATTCCTCTTCCATCCGATTTTGTTCTGTCTTTGAATAAATCATCATACAGGTGTCAAAAAGCAAAATTGTTTTAGTGATGCGTTCAAATCTCACCTGACAAATAATGTAGAATTCAGCCAAACGGTTGTGCCTAAGTACAGAATTCTTCGTAGTAAAAAAGTAAAAAACCAACTATTAGTCAATTTGAGCTGAACTTCACATTACAGTATGTTGATAGAAAATAAATAATTAGGCGGGAAAATGTTTAGGAAAGAATATACAATCAGTTCCACAATGCAACTTTCACATTTTGACTTCCGATTAGGCAGATTTCAGCTTGAATAAAATGAAAGTCATTATTCTTGGTCATTTATTTGACACGTTAGCCAATAAAATCGACTGGATAGTTCTATAATTTTTCTGAAATGTCATGATCGACAAGATATCCACCAGCAGACCGGTTTCGGGGTTATTGCCCATCGCCAGTACTGGGTAGGATTGGAACCCGCACAACGCGTTCAGTTGATGTGCACTGGGTTTTCGGCGTATGTTCAACCGCACGCCCCACCAATAAGCTATAGCGCAGCGCTGTTGTCTTGCTTGTGTTCAACGCCAGAGTGAGAGAGAAAATCTATAGATCAGCTTGGCTGACTGTGCAGCTTTAAGCCAGCTAGCCAGCTTGTGTGTGAGTGAGTGAGTGAGTGAATCAAGTCTAGCTGGCTCGCGCTCTCTCTGTCAGTAAACTGACCAATCAGACGACGTGTTCTGGCGTTACGCGACCGACCAAGCCTACGACCCAGGAATCACGTGTAGCTTGCTTAATATAATACCGAAAAAATGTCCACCCGTTTAAGAAAAAAAAAATGTACATTTTATATTATTCTACATACACTCATGAGTGATTTCCCAAAAGTCAAAGAGATGTAGTAAACAGTAGTAAACAGCAAAGCACAACGCAGTTCAATATAGATTACACATAATTCCCTTCTTTTTAGATAATTTTCATCATAACAGTCATCATCTTCTCCAGCGCAGATTCCATCATCTGAGACGTAAACAGTGGCATCTCTGTGATCAGAAATTGTTCAATCTCTTCTCTTGAAGCAAAGTGAAGATTCTGACTGTCTCGACGTGATACCAGTCGTGGGAAAAGTGAAGATTATGTCTGTCTCGACGTGA
>JAUYWV010022455.1:0-16916 GCA_032274565.1 Nematoplana nigrocapitula
GTTCGATTGTGCCTAATAAGGTTGGATGATCGACTAAATGTTTTACCACAATACTCGCACAAAAACGGTTTTTCATTTGTATGAGTTCGATTGTGGCTAATAAGGTTGGATGATTGACTAAATGCATTACCACAATGCTCGCACACAAACGGTTTTTCATTAGTATGAGTTCGCATGTGGTTAGCGAGATTATTTGATGCACTAAAAGCTTTCGGACAATGCTCGCAAACAAACGGTTTTTCATTTGTATGAGTTCGATTGTGCCTAATAAGGTTGGATGATCGACTAAATGTTTTACCACAATACTCGCACAAAAACGGTTTTTCATTAGTATGAGTTCGCTTGTGACTAATAAGGGTGGATGATTGCCTAAATGCTTTACCACAATGCTCGCACACAAACGGTTTTTCATTAGTATGAGTACGCTTATGTCCAATAAGGTTGGATGATTGACTAAATGCTTTACCACAATGCTCGCACACAAACGGTTTTTCATTAGTATGAGTTCGATTGTGGCTAATAAGGTCGCATGATTGCTTAAATGCTTTACCACAATGCTCGCACACAAACGGTTTTTCATTAGTATGAGTACGCTTGTGTCCAATAAGGTTGGATGATTGACTAAATGCTTTACCACAATGCTCGCACACAAACGGTTTTTCATTTGTATGAATTCGATTGTGGCTAATAAGGGAGGATGATCGACTAAATGCTTTACCAGAGAGCTCGCACACAAACGGTTTTTCATTTGTATGAGTTCGATTGTAGATAATCAGGTTGGATGATTTACTAAATGCTTTACCACAATGCTCGCATACAAACGGATTTTCATTAGTATGAGTTCGATTGTGGCTAATAAGGTCGCATGATTGCTTAAATGCTTTACCACAATGCTCCCATACAAACGGTTTTTCATTTGTATGAATTCGATTGTGACTAATAAGGGAGGATGATTGACTAAATGCTTTACTTACAGAGCTCGCACACAAACGGTTTTTCATTTGTATGAGTTCGATTGTGTATAATCAGGTTGGATGATTTACTAAATGCTTTACCACAATGCTCTCAAAAAAGGGTTTTTCATTTGTATGAACTCGATTGTGGCTAATAAGGGAGGATGATTGACTAAATGCTTTACCACAACGCTCGCACGCAAACGGTTTTTCATTAGTTTGAGTACGCATGTGGTTAGTGAGAGTACAATATGTACTAAAAGCTTTACCACAGTGATCGCACACAAACGGTTTTTCATTAGTATGAGTTCGATTGTGGATAATAAGGTTGGATGATCTACTAAATGCTAACCACAATGCTCGCACACAAACGGTTTTTCATTAGTATGAGTTCGATTGTGGATAATAAGGGTGGATGATTGACTAAATGCTTTACCACAATGATCGCACACAAACGGTTTTTCATTAGTATGAGTACGCTTGCGTCAAATAAGGTTGGATGATTTACTAAATGCTTTACCACAATGCTCGCACACAAACGGTTTTTCATTAGTATGAGTACACTTGTGGCTAATAAGGCTGGATGATTGACTAAATGATTTACCACAATGCTCGCACACAAACGGTTTTTCATTAGTATGAGTTCGCATGTGGTTAGCGAGAATACTTAATGTACTAAATGCTTTACCACAATGCTCGCACACAAACGGTTTTTCATTTGTATGAGTTCGATTGTGTCGAATAAGGTGGGTTGATCGACCAAATGCTTTACCACAATGCTCGCACACAAACGGTTTTTCATTAGTATGAGTTCGCATGTGCGCAGTGAGAGTAGATGATACACTAAATGTTTTGCTACACTGCCCGCACATATATGGTCTCTCGTTCGTGTCTGTTCGTGCATTCATAGTTCACCGGCTTACGTAGAATCCGTGCTTGATAATGTATGTAATCCGGGCTGCGTCAAATTCACATGAACATCCAGTGAACAGAGAAGACAGAGGAAGAGAAAATAAACATAGGTGAGAAAGAATAGATAAGACAGAGGGAGAGAAAAGAAACATAGGCGAGAGAGAACAGAGAAGACAGAGGGAGAGAAAAGAAACATGGGTGAGAGAGAGAAAATAAACATAGGTGAGAGAGTACAGATAAAAGGGGAGAGAGAAAAGAAACATGGGTGGGAGAGAACAGAGAAGACAGAGGGAGAGAAAAGAAACATGGGTGTGAGAGAGAACAGAGAAGAGGGGAGAGGGAAATGAAACATGGGTGGGAGAGAGAGAACAAAGACAGAGCGAGCGAAAAGAAACATGGGTGAGAGAGAAGACAGATGGAGAGAAAATAAACATAGGAGAGAGAGAGAACAGAGAATACAAGAGTGAGAGAAAAGAAACATATGTGAGAGAGAGAACAGAGAAGACAGAGGGAGAGAAAAGAAACATAGGAGAGAGAGAGAACAGAGAAGACAAGCGTGAGAGAAAAGAAACATATGAGAGAGAGAGAACAGAGAAGACAGAGGGAGAGAAAATAAACATAGGAGAGAGAGAGAGAACAGAGAAGACAAGAGTGAGAGAAAAGAAACATAAGTGAGCGAGAGAACAGAGAAGACAGAGGGAGAGAAAAGAAACACAGGAGAGGGAGAGAGAACAGGGAAAACAAGAGGGAGAGAAAAGAAACATGGGTGAGAGAGAGAAAAGAAACATGGGTGAGAGAGAGAACAGAGGAGAGGGGAGAGAGAAAAGAAACATGGGTGAGAGAGAGAAAAGAAACATGGGTGAGAGAGAGAACAGAGAAGAGGGGGGAAAGAATAAACGGAAGAGTGCGAAAGAGAAAAATAGAGACGGGAGACAGAACGCAAAAAGGTCCTAGGGAATACAGCACTTTTCTGACGGAGCAGGACACGCCCGTCATACAAGGCGGCTGAATAGGGGAATAAAAATGCAGTACTCTCGGAAAATGTCTAGTGGTGGTCACAAACTAAACAGAAATGCGGTTAAACAAACGGCTTTCTCCATCTCATCTGAAAAACTCCGACTACAACTTTTCCAGAACAAGTTAAAATTAAGGTAAACAATTTAAAAGAACATAACAAGGCAAACAATTTTAAAATAATCCAATAATCCTTAAAACTAAAGAAAGCATGTAAAAAACCAAGGCAAGCAAATCAAATCAGAATAGAATATAGATATGAAATCAATTATTGAAAGTCCTAATTATTTCAAATCAGCAAATGCCAAAACAGTATCATATTGTCTTTGAACGTGTTGATAGAATCAGTTACACCACACGCAAATGCTCGGCAATTTTGTCCTCTATACATTACTGTGAAGCGGCATTGACAACAACTCCAAAAACATCACTGAGGTTGACTCAAATGATCTAATCCACGTATCGACCAATTGAGAAATTCCTCCTTCTTGATGCTGCCTTCACGATTTGCATAATAGGCAACACTCTCGAGTGCCACAAAGCGATACGAAGTTAACTTCGCTTGCCTTATTTTACAAAATTGATTGGGCCAAGAAAAACTAATTTGAACAGTGCACTTACTCCTTCCTTTTCCTGTTCCATTCGAATACGCTTCAAGGCGAAGTACTCTTTGGTGGTCTTGTGGCGCACTTTGAACACCTCACCAAAGGTGCCCTGCCCAATTTTCTGAACCTTCTCGTAGATCTTCTGCCATTCGTTGCACGCCAAGATAGTCGAATGGGTCACAGCTTCGAATGTCTCTTTCAGACCGCGCTCATAATCTTCCTGCAGGGTTCGCAGATAATCATCCGAGTTCGGTGGTGAGCATTCTGCATCCGTATCCATTGGGGGCGTCGTTGAACTGTGGAAACAAAACGCAAAACATAAGAAAGGAATACCAGATATAAAGAGATAGCATTCATATAAGAGGCCAGCGGAAGCCAAATTTATGAGTGATCCCTGGGTCAGGTAGTAAGTAATGCCCGTTAACAACTGTAGATGATCGATTTCATAACATATTTCTTCTAAAGCAATCAATTGACGTTCGAGATTTTATTTAAAAACGCTAGATATAGTCGTGCTTAATGTTCGAACTCTTTTTTATATTACCATCTGAGGAGGAAAGAAAGAGCTATCATGATGAAGCTGAGAACAGTGGGGACCAATGGGAGATTTTGAGCAGCTCAGTCATTTGATCAGGGACAGTGCGAAGGAACAGCTGCCTCTTTTGCGCCATATGAAGATGTAGGACTAGATAATGGATGAAATGTCAAAACTGATAGATAAGCACAGATTGGCAAAGTTGGCTGTTTGAACGAGAGTATGGCGGGTCAAACAGAGAAGTTGGCTGGATGTGCGGTCAAGCAAAGGACATATATGAAACCCATTGAGGACTAGATGACCATTCAATAAATATCAGGAAAATGTTGTTGCACATAACCTTTAATGTGCTTCAAATTTTAACCAGTTGCTGTTAATGACCCAAAATGACAAAATCTAAAATATTTCTGCCATATTTCTTATATTTGCAAGACTATAATATGCTTATCTGAAACATGGCTTTCGAGCTAAGTCCCTGACAAACAGGTGTCCCTCCCAGGATACATCCACAAAAGAAAGTTGCATTGCGAGGCAAGGTGGAGGAGTATGTATTTACATCAAGAATGACATCTCCTTTACACGTCAAACTGATCTCGAATCAGACATGTCCCCTCGTCTCCATCTGCTGCATCTACCATTCTCCGACGGGCTGACCAAATGAACTCCTGGCTTTTCTCAATGCTTCCCTTTACACTCTACCACCCACATGCTGGGATCGTAATAATTGGCTATTTTAACTAGATCAGACCAACTTGCATCACAACTCGCCGTCATCGTCTCTGGCAATAGGACTCAGAATAACTCGACTCTCAACCATTTCTACACAAATATGCACCATATTTACAATGCTTCGACTATTAACCAGATAGCAACGAGTGATCACAACTCAATCATCACTTCACCATACTGTACTCCTCACACAGCCACCCACGTGTCCATCACAAGACAATCCCAACGAGAAAGCTAAATAATCTCATTGAGTCTTAAGCTGAAATCAGGTGAGATGATGCCTTCTCTAAGGACTTTTGTCCAGATAAAACCATCCTCTTCTACAAGAAAATCAATGTACAAGTTGATAAATCCCTCCCATAGAGAACAAAACGGAAACCCCCTAACAGTAAGTCATGGGTTAATGATGCTTTCCTGCGCAGTAAGAAAATAACACTACTACTGGAAATAAAAGAATCCTATACGCTTTCTATCGAAACAAAGCTAAGAGAATGGCCAAACGACTTAAAGGTAACTACAACAAGAGCAAGTGGACAAAATTGCCTCATTGAGAGAGTGGTAGAAACATACCAAAAGTCTTCTAGGTATGCAAAAATCGGATCAACTCCAGTGCTTCGTCAACGAGAAGTTGAAACAACCATAGACTTCAACACCCAAATCAAATTTTTTCAGTCTGTCTCAACAACCTCCGATGTCTCATGGAGCTCCCTCCCATAGCCGACGTGTCTGACAAATTTATCCTAGTGTAGCAGAAGTCCAAAAGTGCCTGAAGACAATCAATATTTACAAAGCCTCAAGACCCGACAACCTTCCCAATTGGATCCTTCAACCTCGTGCACAAACCAGTGAGTTTGGATTGTCCATCTTTACTTACCAGATGGATTGCCAGTTTTCTACGAGAAAGGTACCAGCGAGTAAAGTACTTAGGTGAGACATCCTCATGCTTGCCTACTCATGCAGGAGTTTCCCAGGGAAATAATGCTTGACCCATCTCTTTCTAGGTGATGATAAACAACCTTGCAGCTGACATAAAATTCATCGATGACTACAGCATGATTGACATCAGTCAACATCCTGAGCTGTCAATGATGCAAGATAAGCTGAATAACACCCTCCAATGGACAAATGACAACAACATGAGAATTAATCTTAAGAAGACACAAGAACTCAGATTTGACACGAAAGCAAAGAAAAATCTCTGGACTACACTTAACATTGAAGACACCATCATCCAACCAGTAACTAGTGCCAAACTCTTGGGGATCACCATCACCAGCAATCTATCTGGGAAGACCACACCAATGAAGCCATAAAGAAGGCATCCAAGAAAATCTATTTTCTTAGGATGATAAAACAAGTGAGGACCCAACTGGTGGAGATCCTAAAACTATATGAAGCCACAATATGTCCACTGCTAACCTACAGAGCCCCTATGTGGCACACACTTATCACCAAAAGCCAGTCTAACATACTCGAGTCTGTTCAGCGAAGAGCCTACAAAATTATGTACCCAGCTGAATTGTACAACTCAGCTCTTTGTCTGTCAAGATCACCACTTCTATTCAACCAGTGTGTCTTTCGTAAAAAATTCATGAAACGTATTGTGCAGCAAAAGGACCCCTTTTTGACATACTCGAGTCCCATGAACCAGCCGAGATTAGAACAAATTTGAGAAGACATTGTCAGTTCACCTTCAAGTGCAGGACAGAGTGGCACAGGTATAGCCTACTTTTCTGGTATTCCAGAACTTGTTGATGTGCACTTTGTTATCCAGGTTTTTGATGACAATGATTATAAGGACACAGCTACTTGTATGATTCCTTTATTCTGTTAAAATGTATTTCTATTTATTTTTAATGACTTTGTTCATTTTCCTGTTTACCCTTATAAGTAAATTATTAAAAATCTCTGTAACTTCTAGTTCCATTGTTCTCTGTATCATCAAATCTCTTTATTGGATTTTCAATTATACTTATTGATTGATTGAGTGAAATGGAGGAATTTCATTCTGAGTTATCAGGTAAGCAGTGCTAACTCTGTTCAATTGTAGATATGTACATGTATTTTTATATCCTGTGGTTCTATAATAACTCTTGAATTGTAAATATGCATATATAACCCAAAATACCTAATATTTGAGAGAATAATTTCATTTCTACCAAATAAGGTTCTATAATAACTATTTAATGGTATAATGTTTTCCTTTTTATTCCTGTATATTTTAATTATTATCAATCTGTAATTTGCCTATCTTAGCTTTTAGATTTTTTGAGAATAAACTTAATTATGACTGTAATTAACTATCTAATAATCTAGCTTTTTGAAGCATATTGTATTCAACTATTAAAATAGTAATATTCCAACTATTTTTTATAGACCAAAAAACAGCTATTGGAATACTCCAATTATGTAGCGGTTAAATTATCTTGTAATAAATCATTGGAATATACTAATTATTTAGTTGGTCAAACTCAAAGTATGTAATAAACTATTATAATATTTAACCATTTTGTCTATCAAAACATGTTGAATTAAATTATTATAATACGTTTGCCAGTCTTGGCGTTACTATGTAATCGGACAATCTCCCGAAATACAGAATTTTCACTCTTAACACTCTCAATATGGAGTGATTTTTTGCTATAGCATTAAGCTAAACCTGATACTTTGTGAAGGCAGCACACTGCCGCCTTCCGTTACTAGTCAAATTCTGAAGCCTGCACAGTGCTGTCGTATTGAATGGGTTAATCAGAATAAAATTTATATTTATGTATAAATATATGTATATGTACATTGTCTTAACTTAGGCTAGTTGAACTTGAAGGCTAGAAGCATATTATATAAAATTACTACAATAATTCAATTATTCTTTTCTGCAGACTACGAAGCTAGCTATAATTAGAATACTCTAACTATACATAAGTTAAATCATATTATATATCAAATAATACTTAAACTGCCCTGTGATTGCATTAATATTATTAATTAATAATTATGACTTTTTTAAATTAGACTGTACTTATACCAGCTCATATAATATTATATATAAAAACTAGGCATGTTAAGTAATACCATAAAGACCATTGGCCCTATATTATTATGTCTATTATAGTATCTTTATTATCATAAACTATAAAGTAAACCTCATTACCATAATGGCCTAAACTAGCTAACTGACTGGCATACTATTAATTTTTTTATTGAATAATGAATACATTTTTAAAACAGTTGATGACAATTATCCAGTAATTCGAGTGAAGGATATATTATAAGAGACACAGGGGAAATGGTGATATTATATGGAAGCGATACAAGACAAAATGGCATTGGTTTTATTGTGGACAAAAAGACATCAATGTCAGTAATGGTGTACGAATCACGGAATAACAGAATAATGGCGGTGAGACTAGCAGGACAGTCACTGAATATAAGTTTACCCCCAACTTCAACACACACAGACAATGAAGTGGAGAGTTTCTATGACGAGATAAGACAACTTATGAAAAATACAGACAAGACAGGATCATAATCTGCAATGATTTCAACGCAACAGTTGGGAAAGGTCAGAAGAGTGCAGTCATTGGGGAACATGGGCTAGGTGATAGAAATGAGGGCGGCGAGAGCCTGATTGAATTCTGTAATGAAACAAATATGGTGGTGGCCAATACATTATTCAAGCACCATCTATGCAGACAACTGTATATATACATGGACGTCTCCAGGTGGGAATTATAGAAATCAAATTGAATACATTTTAGTTCCAAGGATGCTGGAAATCAAGTATAGTAAATTTCAAGACAAGACCAGGAGCAGACATTGACAGCAGCCATGAATGGAAAGATCAAATGGAAGTTGAAGACACTAAAGAAGGGTAAACAGTCTACAAGATATAACATGGTTGCACTGCGTAACCAAACAATACAAAAATACAAAGTGGAGGTGAGCAATCGTTTTTAAGTACTATTAGAGGATAATACCAAAGATGGCATTGAGGAGCTGTGGAAAAAAGATGACGAATTCAGTGCATGAAGTAGCAGAAAAGATCCTGGGCAAAGAAAACAAGAAGAAAAATCATGGATATCAGATGAGACTATGAGGCTAATTGAGAAGAAGTGTTTAAATACAAGAGGAACCAGTCATTAGAGGCAGACTCTGAACATAAACTGATGAAGAGAGACGCCAATGCGCAGTCAGAAAGGACAGAGAGATGTGGCTAAATGAGAAATGTATAGAAATCAACAACATGGACAGATTACGGCACGACCAAGCTGTATATAAGACTATCAGGGGGGTTACTGGAAAGAGAAGAAAGCAACAAGCAAGTATAAAGGACAAAGGTGGCAACACCTTAACAGAAGGAAATGCCATACTGGCCAGAATGAAAGAATATACTGAAGAGCTTTATAGGAAATCAAAAGATGAAAGAAGTCATGAGAATTTTCAAAGTGCAACATATGAGGAGGAGCCTGGAGTTCTGATTAGCGAGGTGAGGGAAGGCATAAGGGAGCTGTGCAATGGAAAGTAACCAGGATGGGATAACATAGTGACTGGTTTGTCCTGGAGAGACCACTGCACAAATGAGTCGGTGCTGGAGGAGTTGGGTGTAAAGAGGGAGCTCTTGGGAAAAGTGAGACGACTGAAGTTGTAATACTTAGTTCAGGTGGCTCGTGGTAGCGCTGGAGAACTAGCGCAGACAGTGATGGAGGGAAGCAGATGTCAAGGTGTACAGAGAATGCAGTGGATTGACAACATCAGGCCAGGGCCTGGATGGGACGTACAAGGCAAGGCACAAATGATGTTTTGTTTAGCATGTTCCGACCGAAAATTTTATACCCTGGTGATTTTTATCTGTCTGATGAGAAAAATTAAGTAATACATTTAATATAAAGATTAATCTTACAATAACTTTAATGTATAAATGCGAAATCTATGATAAAAACAAATATTATGTCAACAAAATATTGATTAATAAACAATAATGAGCTATATGGTTTTTTAAGGTCAAGTTAAAGTAGGTGAGAAATGAAACTTCTAAGTTTAAATTGATATAGTAAAACAAATTATTTTAAAAAATCGTTGGTGTATATTAAAGTTATGAAAGGGGCCATTCTGAAATGACATCACGCAAATAATTGATGATTTTTACCCCCCTTCATCATGCATTGTCATGATAGCTTTACCCCCCACCCAATTCTCTTTTGGCAAACAGCTGCAATTCTTTTAAGGTGGACTTTCAGAGAAGATGAATGTTGCAGATGCTTTTCTTTTTTCAAAGGGCACGAAACTTAGTGATATTTAAAAGATCTATAGATCTGATAGGGCTATCAGGAATTGTAGAACTGTTAATGTAGCAAGCCCCCAGCTATCTATAATGAGTTATAACATATGAGACAATGAAGATCACTGTAGTGTTGGTAAAATCTGAAGTCAACAAAGTGCACATGGTTACTAGTGCTTTGGCAATGATGAAGTCATGATCAGGTAAACAAAGTTTGTATTCCATATGCATGAGCAAGGCAGCCTGATTTTTTGCTGCATTTAGGCCGAGAAGAACCCTCTCTTTGTCATCCTGCAATAAGAATATGACTTTACCGGGTCCTAGTAGACCCCCCAAAGACTCAATATTTCTTATCATAGCATGTGCAAACATGGCGTGAGGATGATTGGAGTGCATGGAATTTTCGCTTCTTGCCAATTTGACTGGCATGGTGTTGACATGCCATTTTCCATCGTGTGACAATGAAGCACGTGATAATAATCTGTACACTGTATTTCATGTTAGCTGAAATCCAAACTTATGCAGTTCCTTAGAAAGATCCTCAAGGCTCTTTACTGTTCTAATTACTTCTGAATGATGATCATTATTAGCAGAACCGGGAAAGTCAATTCGTATAATAGTCTTCAGTAGTTTATTTTTATCATTATTTGATAGACAACCAAATAACAGATTTTTTTACCAGTGACTTTTAATCATGTTTCTTCGTCTAAAGCCATGAATGGTAAGGCCCTATTCCTACGTGACATTTGTTACTTGTTTGATAGCAGCTATGGATAACTAATTAAATATGGATGGCCTAGGAATTAAAAGAACATGAATTTTGTATGTTGATAATATCGACATCTAGAAAATTTTCCACTATATGTTGATAATTGTAGACATCAATGTCAATTGATTTAAGGGTATGTAACAGCACTATCTTTCAATTCCTCAATGGTTTAGCGGTTAGTATATTGCCTCTCACCAAGGCGGACCAGTTTCAGTTTAGGAATTTTTTTTAAAATTTTGAGACAAGCTTCGTTAATAAATTGAACTGAACCAAAACTCAACCTCAATTTAATACTAATTATTGTATTTGATATCATTTAATTTTTAACTTAATTCAATTTATATTAACTGTTACATAAAATACGTAAGGTTTTCTCTACACTACTAAAATCACCTATGAGTAATATACAATGTGTATTTAGTCTATAATGATACATGTATCAATATTATCGACATATAGTGGTCACCTTAAAAGAAACCAACCGATTTTCTCGACAGGAAAATCATGTGCTGGTATTGAATCTATTATAGTAAATGACTCTTTTACTGATATTTTTCTTGCTGATTACTAAATGTCAACTTTTTATACATCGAAATATGCAACCATTTATGTCTATAACAAGTAATATGTCATGACAAAGAGTGAATGCATATATATTTATAAACAAATATATAATATCAATTTTATATTCTTTTTAAGATTAAAATATTAAGTATAACGTTAAATATATGGCATTTTTCATTTTAATTTCATATATTATGCCTATGTTAATTTTGCAATTATTTCAGTATCTGAGGGTCCAAAATTGGGTCCTATATTTGTTACCTATTTTATGAATATGCAAATGTATCTGCTTAACAATTTTTTGCTAATAAACATAGAGAATCAAAATTTAGAACATTTGTTTAAATATTTGAAGGTTTTGATTCTGTTTAGCTACGAGAAGTTTCGTGTTTTTGAAGAAATTCCAATTATGCCATAAAGGCTATAAAGGTGTACAAAACTTCTGACAAAAAAAATAAAGTCTAAAATAGTACCCTCAGGCACATGGCTAACATTTAAAGTATGTTTGACACTTTCTATTTGACAAAAAAAAAATTTCAATGTTAGTTCAACAATTATTCAATTAATTATAATTTGAAATCTAAAATGTAAATTAAAATATTATAAACACACAAAAAATAAAAAATTGACCCAGCTGGGATTCGAACTCGCAACAAATTGATTGGAAAGCAGAAGCGATAACCACTCTGCTGGCTGTGTGAAGTCTAATTTACTTACCTACTATATCATATTGTGACATCACAGCGAGTTTCTCAACACCCACATTAGAAATTCAATTCAAAGATTTAGAAGTATTGGTAATATTTTACTACATTAGATGACGAGTTTGATGCGATTGATGATGTAGAAATACCAACTGAGAATGATGCTTTGTCGGACGAGGAAGATATCGATGATGACATGCTGACACAAGTGGAAGCAGATGATATAGCTGGAACTTTTGAAATACATATGCATACACCTATAAGCGATGATGCGGAGAATACTTCACAGAGCTCTGCTCCACCAAATAAAAAAGTGAAAAAAGATTTACCCAAATGGAAGGAAGGAGATGACATCAGCTTAATTATACCTGTAGATTCACCATCAAAACTCGCAGATGATCATCCAGAATTAATTGGTATGTCTCCTATCGAGTTGTTTTTCAAAATGTACCCTGTTGATCTTGTTCAGCAAATAATAGACTAAACAAATCGATATGCATTCCAAAAAATGACCACAATTTCTTTGTTATGTTGTAAAATATTTTAGCCTTTATGGGTATACTCCTGCTTAGCAGATACAATCAATGGACGCAACAACGTCATTACTGGCAAAAACAGGAAGATGTCTACTGTTCGCTAGTTAGTG
This sequence comes from Nematoplana nigrocapitula, assembly GCA_032274565.1. Taxonomy (NCBI): domain Eukaryota; kingdom Metazoa; phylum Platyhelminthes; order Proseriata; family Nematoplanidae; genus Nematoplana; species Nematoplana nigrocapitula. The sequence goes on from JAUYWV010022455.1 coordinate 12,710, forward strand.
AAACTATGCCCAGATATATGTTTAATAAAATTAAATAATACTTTCATTTTGTGAACAACAATGAAATTGATGCTAATAAAAGCGATCACCTCTTTCTTCAAGCTTCGTCCACTCATTCAGAAACTCAACACAGCATGGCAGCAGTTTGGTATTTTCAAAGAAAATATATGTATTGACGAACAAATGGTACCATATTTTGGACATCATGTGTCAAAGCAATTCATGCAGGGTAAACAAATAAGATATGGTTTTAAAAACTGGATGTTGTGCTCAGTTTTTGTTTCAAGTACGATACATATTCTGGCGCACAGAAAGACAAAATCGATCCAACATCTAAATGTGAAAAAATTCCTTTTGGAAGCCAAGTTGTGTTAAATATGCTTGAGTGCGTTAAGTATCCTGAGAAGCATCATCTGTTCATTGACAATTATTTCACCTAGTACGATTTGCTGAAGCAGCTGAAGGAATTGCGATTATGTTGCACAGGAACAGTCTGGAAAAATCGACTGAAACAGAAGAAAGATACACTTACCAATATCGATAAAGCAGAGAAGGAAATTTGTTTGTGCCTCTGATGGCAATGTTGTTGCATGTAAATGGAAAGACTGTAAAGTGGTCTATGTTGCCTCGAATTTTGACTCAGTGCACCCAGTGGTACAATGTCAACATTGCATCAAGGGGAGCAAAGAAAAGACACCCGTCGAATAACCAAAGATGATTACAGCTTACAATAAACAAATAGACCTTTTGGATAGCCTTGTTGGTTTGTATCATATTTGATTGTACTCTAAGAAATGGTATTGGCAATAGATCAACAATTCATTATCTATGGCAGTCATAAATTCCTGGCGAATACATCTCGAAGTCAACAACCTCAGCGCCACCCATTTACCACTGCTGCCTTTTCTTCAGGAAGTGACCATTGCTCTCATAAAATCATTGGCATACGAGCACCCTTCAAGTTCTGCTGTGCCTTGTTTGGCTCTGGCTGTCATGTATGGTGGGACTAATCATTGGCCACTTTCAAAGCAGCCACAACGAAAATGTCATGTCTGTCAAAAGAATTCCACAAACACCTGCTCAAAATGCAATGTGTCTCTACACATAGATTGTTTGAGACATTATTATACCAAATAGTATTTGTGGAAATTACTTTCACAATTGATATCTGCTATTACTACCAATAACTGTTCATCATTATTCATATTTTGTCTGTTTTATGTGTTATGAAAACATTATGTATTTGTCAGAGTCTCTACTGATTTTATATTATCTGTATACTTTTTTTGTATGTTCTTGTTAATAATGCAATGATAAAAGATTGGAGCATTCTTTTATTGCTTATATGCCTGAAGGTCCAATATTGGATAAGGTTATAAATTTCATACTATTCAACAAATCAAATTACAACTTTCTAATTTTCTATTCCTCCTTACCATCTACCCACCTATTTATAGAATCATTAAAAAAACTTATTTTTTTTTGGTGCCGGCAATGATAGAGGTTAAGAGACAAAAATATATTTGTTTTAAACAGTAAAATTTTATCGGCAAATCAGAAAATTTAAAATAATATTCCCTTTATGTAGATTAAATTCATGTAAGAAATACTTTTTATGCCTTTATATTTACCTCTTCCTATGCCTTACAAATTATATATAAATACACTTACTTATTTATAAAATCAATATGACTTGATGCATATGTGTACTCTATGTATTTATGTACTCAATTCAGACCAACTGGATATAATTTTTTAAAGATAATTATCGCTAAACAAACTATCAATTATGCCCTGACTAACCATATTTCTACTATATTAATTCAATAAGGCTTACTTTTGGAATATTAAACTAGTAAAAGTTAGTTTTAGTATTGAAAATTATTTTATTATGTATTTATATAATTTGCATGTATTATTATTAATAATTTTTTTGGAAAATATAAAAATTAAATTTTATATATAAATATTGATCTAATTATTAAAAATTATTCTTATTGAGGGTCAATTAATAATAATACACTCATTGTTAATTAGTATTACTAATACTATACCAATTTAATCTTATATATATTTGTCAAGTTGTCTGTCTCTATGTATGTGTGTTCCGGGTGAACGGCCAGACTGTTAGAGCCAGTGACCCGATATTTTGCATGAGTGACCCCCTCAACCCTGCAGGTAACATAGGGTGGGGGGGTGAGGTCGGCCTCTGAGGTCGGGGTTGAGGTCAAATAGGCAAAAAACAGCGTGAAATTACCTAGGAAAGGCTGTAGAAATTTGAATTCTGCAGTATAGCCAACTGATGCAATACTAAATCAATATTCTACTAAAAATAATGAATTTGAATTCTGTAGAATAAACTATAAAATATGACTCAATTGCATATATGGTTGTTTGTCATGTCCATCGATGGTGGCTAATAGCATGCAGTCAAAGAGTGCTATTCCGGCACTTAGCCAAGAAACAAAGTAATAAAATGCAAGTTATCCACTATGAAAAGATTAGAATTACATTTCGCATCTACAATGGACACCGTTTGGTCCTATCAGCCTCCTAGGTGGATTCTAGCTCGCTTGGAGGCTTTTGGGACTGCTTTCCCCTTTTTCTCAGACTGTAGACCTGACTACCTGCTAAAGTATCTGTGTCTGACTGACAATTTCTAACCCGAGACAGATAGCGACAATGCGAAAGTATGCGGGGGACTCAACAATAATACAACATAGTCAAGGTCAAGGTCATGGAGGCTAAAAATAGTATAAAATGACCATTTCGCGAAGGTGGCCAGATTGTTAGTACCAGCAACCCGAAACTTTGCATTATTGACCCCCTCAACCCTGCGGGTAATATAGGGAGGAAGTCAATTTCCAAGGTCAGGGTTGAGGTCAAGGGGTCGGGTAAGGTTAGTGTTAAAGTTAGGCATGTGCCTAACAGCGTGAGTACCCTTTGCTAGGGTATAATATATTTCAAAATGACACTTGATTTGAATTAATATCTATAATAGAATTTATTTTAATATATAATTACCTAACTTCAATAGTTATTTCAATTTTATATATATATTTGACCATTTTTAGAAAAATTTATTCATTAAAAATAATATTTTTAGTATTTGAATATACCGATATTCCAATATAAGCAAAAGTCAAGAAACATTTTGAAAATATATTATGCACTAAATGTTATATTGTCATATATTTGCATTATGGATTAACAGTGAGGTTATTTATTAATTAAGCTTTGTCAACTGTAAACTATTTATTTTATCAATTTAAGTTGGCCAAATCTCTGCAGAACCTATGACTATAGTATGGGTATGGCTATTATTAGATATTATTTTTTAAATTGGAAAATATATTTCTCAAAAAAATATTTGCTGTAAATTTCACAATATAATTGGACAAAATTGTAAAAATTATTAACTAGATCAGATGTCTGACTTTATCTATGCTCTGTCTCTGATTATAGTTCAAATGAATATATTTCAAAATTTTACAATTAAAAGAATTCCAAATTTTCACAGCATTACATTACATCCCTTCTGGAATAAATTTATTTCAGTCATGCACATATTCCCAGCAATGCTGTGAAATTTTGGAATCATTGCTGCGAAATTTTGAAATATACATTGATTTTAACTATAAATCAGCCTTTTTGGTTAACAAATTATATCCTTTTGTCCAATTCATGCTGTGAAATTCACAGCAAATAATCATTTATCTCCTCCAAAACAGTACTTTTATTCCAAAGGAGCATTACATTGCTGCTTGTTGGGAATGTCCTGGAGCTGGAGACAGTGTGCTGAAACGAATTTATTCACAGACTACTTTAATATAGTTTCAATTAATAATCATTTTTATCATTAGAAACTTTATTTACCATGCTGTACGCCCACACATGTAACAAGTAAACAGAATTACGATTTATCTTATGCCTATGGAAAATTTTAATTTTAGTTTTTAGTCAGCTATTAAATTGACCTATAAACAGATTTAATAATTTTGATGTATACTAACAAATTTTAGTAATGCATGAAATAATATAATTTTCATGATACGCGATATATTTCGCCAATTCTTTACAAGCATATACAGTTAGCAGTGAAAATAAAACCAGATTACAGTTATAAAGGGGATGCACTGAATAAAATTCGTGGTACAGAAAAATCCATAATCAATAAAATGAGAAACTTCGATACAGCTAAAAATGG